>CAJHQP010002201.1:0-91585 GCA_905132765.1 Moricandia arvensis
CCATCCTCATCCATAATTTCTCTCCTGCTCAACTAAAACGTGTCAAAGACACATGTCTACTTATAACAAGAACTGTAAGTAAAAATGAAACATGTGTTACGTTTGTTCTTCATCTTTGTAATATCCTTTGAAAATGATTGGTCCCCTAACACAGATTTCACCACGTGGGTATGGTTGATCTTCTGATGTGTAATTCATTTCAGGAACGTCCACAAGTTTTACCTCTGACAAAGAAAAAAAAACATTTTCAAATACAATCTCATGTCTTTAAAGATAACACATTGTATTGTGCTTCTTACCACAGGCTGGATTAGGAGATCCAACATGGCCAGATAAGTTGTCACCTTCATCCATAGAGCTAATGACACAAGAAGTCTCGGTCATACCATATCCTTCACGAACCGAACATCCAAAGCATCTGTACATATCATGATGATGAAAGATTCTTAGAAACCAGTGAGAGTGAATCATGTCATAACCGAAAAGAAAACTTACACTCTCAAAAAATCCATGACATCAGGTGACAATGGAGAAGCACCAGAACCCATGAACCGAACACGTCCACCAAGCTTTTCTTTTATTTTGTTGAAGACAAGTTTGTCCCAAAGTGGAGATGGACTCCTTCCTAAACAACACATGCATAAAGCTTAAGCAAATGTATACTTGATTCAATTTGTAACTGTTTCTATAAGCATACACTACCATTCAAGATTGCTTTCTTCTTTGAGTTATAAGCAACTTGGAAGAGCCTTCTCTTTGTAACCCCAGATGATTTTACTGCACTTGTAATCCTGTAAGGATAAAAGACTTAACATATAGAACCACATAGTTCCTTAACAGCATTTGTAATCATGTTGCTTACTGATTATTTTAACCACATAACTCCTCAGTTACATGGGGTGACTTACCCATCATAGACTCGATTATATAAGCGAGGAACACTGCAGAATACTGTTGGCCTTAACACAGCCAAATCATCCATCAGTTTCATGATATCCTGTTAAAATAAATATATAAATTAGTCTTTGATTCTGTGCTACAAGTTCATCTGAATATGTCATGAGATATGAGCTGACATACCCCTTGATAGAAACCGATGGCAACACCACCATAAACCCCCATGATTTGGTTTGCACGTTCATATATGTGCGCCAATGGAAGATATGATATGTAACTACAAAGATTAGAAGACATCTCAGTTAAAGATATTCCACTATAAGATCAATAGTTAAAACTATAGAATATAAAAAGTGAAGGGAAAAGTTTGCAACTCACATGTCATTAGGTAAGAAATTTATTGACAAGCTGGAACCGGCTACATTTGATATCAAGTTTTCATGACTCAACATAGCACCCTTCAATATTAATAAAACAATTATACAGTGAAGTGTGTTTATAGCTTCAAAAGTGACTCATTCACCATGTTTTTTCAGCATCAATTCAACTAGAAGAACAAGAAACACACACATAAGGCTTCAGAAACAGGAAACAACTCTCACCTTTGGTGTTCCTGTGGTTCCACTTGTGTAGCATATGGTTGCAATGTCGTCAGGCTTTGGAGGAGAAAATGGATGTAAGCTACTGCGACCCTACAAAAATAATCAGTAGCAACATAAAGTCTCCATAATAACTATTCATAAAGCTAATGACCAATACAAACAACACACTGTAAAAGGATACCTGACTCAATAACTTTTGGTATGATACAATTTTGACTCCAGAACCTGGAGGAAGTGATGGCAAATTCTCATCAGCTCCTCCAACCACCTTATCACAGTGCACAAAAAGATGAATAATTGCAAAGTATATATAAAAGCTTAATAGTGAAATTACAATTTTAAGAAGTACATACCACAACAAGACGAATGGATGGGATTTCGGATAGGAAGCTTAGCAACTGCATAGTTAAAAAAAAATACAATTTAGACCACTTGGAGTAGTTCTCAGAGGATAATGAAACAAACCAAAACACACTTACAGTGTTTAAGGTTTGTGGTACACAAAAGATAGCCTGAAGAGTAGCATGATTCACAACAAACTTAACAGCGTCTGGACCTGCGTAATAACCAGAAGATCATATTAATAAAAGACATTTGCTTGCAAACCTCAAAAAGTGAAAGAGAGATAGGTACCAAGTGTATCGTATAAGGGAACAGAGATGAATGAATAGGCTGCACAAGCATGATCAACAACCAACCACTCTGGTCTGTTGATAAAATAGAGTCCAACGCAAGCCCCCTGTTCCATTAATATCGATTGATAAAACTAGAATGCATCTCGCTATTGCATATATCCAAAACAAGAATGACTTACATGATTAATTCCATTATATAAAAGTCCAGAACCTATGGCTTGTCTTGCAGAAGCTGTTTCAGCATATGTCATCCATGTGTACCTTCAAACAAAACACACATCACATGATAAACATAAACATACCACAGCTCAAAAGTTTTATAAAACTCACTCTCCAATGGTACCATCAGGACGAGCTCGTGTACCAAGATACTTGTTATCAGGATATGTTTCAACAGCATGTCTGAATATTCCACACAAAAATTAGTATTTACCAGCGTTAGATCATAAACTAACCGAATCATTTTGAACATAAAGATCAAAGAACTTACACAAAGTTGTCGTGCAAAGTTCCAATCTCAGGATGATCAGGGAACCTGCTAACGAGCTTGGTAGGTGACTTTGCGGATCTAATAATCATAATCCCATACACACTTGTTAAAAACCAAACGTAACATAACAACAAGGGTATAAAGCTGCAAAGAAAACATTAGTGTGGTTGTGACCTGTAGACATTCCATATACCAGTGTCCAGCTTTTCTGGAAGCACAACACTGTAGCTATCCTCTATAGAAAAGGTAAAAAGCTCTATCATCTCAAAGGTAAACACACACACACAGAGATCAATAACACATGTGCTCACCGTTGAAGAAGGGTGAAGCAGAAGCGGTGTTGTTGAGGAATAGAGAGGTTGAATCATCGGTAGGAGAAGAATCAAGGTGAGAGCGAAGGGTCACGAGACGACGTTGTGCCGGTGAAGAAAACTCCATCGTGGTTGAGATTTTTTTCTTTAACTCTCTAGAAACTTTTTTGAGATAATAATAATAAGCCACCGATTGCTTCACGACATAAATGCCATTCTATCAACGCCTTTCAATGTAAAATATTAAATAAAATAAGGTGAACGCTAGTTATATAGAAGAAGATCAACGTCGGATTTAACCAAGTAATAATATATATGAATGCTAATTGAAGTATGTTTGGTTACTTAAGAGTAGAACCGTGATGATCATTTCTTTTAACAGTTAGTTATATGTGTTTTTCTTACGTATTGCTTACGTCATGAATGGAAGAGATCCACAGGAAGAGATCAGGCGCTCTTTTCCATGTGGATAAATTACAGTTTTCAAATATTGTTATTTAGTCCTCCGAAAGATAAGTACTTACAGTTAAAGCGGCTTAGTTTCGATCCGTCTCGGTAACCCGTATCCGAGTACGTTTTCAGACGCTCGATGGATGGATGTACGTCACGAAATCCACTACAATCCAACGGTTCATACTCATCCAATTCAAATTTCCCACTTTACCTATACTCGTATCTCTATTCTATTAAGTCATCTCCAAGTTAACTCCAAAACTCTATTTTAATGTCATTTTACACAAAATCTTTTTATGCAAACGGTAAAAATTACGCTATATTACTAAAAGTTATTAGCTCAACTCAAAAAGGCTTTAAACATTGTGTCAAATATCTCTAGTTTGAGTAAATTAGGACAAAACTAATATTACATGCTATGTTTTCTCATAATATTTAAAAAAAATTAAGAATAGTGCAACACTATTGTTTGGTGTATAATCTGTTTGAACCAAGTTCGGTCGTGTATCAGTAAAATAGAGTGACAGGACTCGTCGGTGGGTTATTTCAAAGGTGTTTTACTATTTATGAGTCAGAAATCTGTTCGTTGTTCAAAGAGTTGGTATACAAATGAGGAAACAAGTAATGGGGTGCGGCTCAGCTCGGTGAGCTCAACCGTGTCGTACAAATCGGACAAAAGGTACTAAGTAAAAACCCTAATTGTTGGCCGTTTTTTCTCCCCCTCTTCGTTGTTTCCTTGCCTCCTTTTATAATGCTCTCCCCTCTTGAGTTTTTAGGTCAGCATGATTCGGGAGGCTTTCGTTGATGGGCCTTTGGTCGGCCCATTGCAACACGAGTTGCTCGGTTGCGCCTGCTCGATCTTGGGCTGAACTGAAGCACAACTGGTTGTTGGGCCGCCCTTAGTGGGTTGGTGCTGCTATCTAGTGAACCCTGGTAAACAGGGAGTTTCACCTCCCACATAATCCAAACTGAACTAACAGTTATCTGGGTTTGCGTTCTTATTCTTCTGGCTTTTGTTGATGGTCTTTTGTTGATGACATGTGGAATCTTCCCTCAAAAACTAGCAGGTTCTCGAAAGTTCAGATCTCTACCTGTCTATTTTTTTTTCTGAAAATATTAGTCTTGATGTAATGGTTGACAAATAATGTATGGAAAGACCACAAGAGCTGCAATTCATAGTAGCAGCCTAACAGGAGGAACCAAAGTTGTCTCTGGTGTGAGAATCGATAAAAATGCGAGTGTCACTTTTAGTGTTGTTGCTTTGTTAATTTGATAGAACAGAGCAAACAAAAATAAGATTCTGCATCAGGGAGACAAAAAGTTCTTTTTGTTATTGATGAACTCAACACAATGTCTATTGAGTAGTGACCATGTTCTCCCTTTTTCTTGTCCCCCAATGTTTGTGTTCCAACAGATCTTCAACCATCACTTCAAAGCCCCATTTCCATTAAACTTCTAAAAAAACAGTGTACTCTGGTAAGAAACTTGGGAATGATAAACAAACTCAGAACAAGAGCTTTGCCATCTTCTTTTCTTGCTCGCACCTTTGAGACCATTAGGTCTTCATTCTCCATCTTCTCAGGCAGAAGCGCTCTTTCTTGCTGCATACACACGGTATGCAGCCAGCCCAACGACCACAGCAGCAGCTCCAACTGTTTACCAATTTATAAGAAAATTCAGCCGAACATTGAGTGTGAAGCTTTTTTTTTGGGATGCGTTTTTTCTTTGTGAAAAAACTTGTGTCAGGAATTAAGACACTTATGGAAGAGAAAACATACTTGAAACAGCCATAAGAGAGCGGTTGATAAGCCTGTTGTAATGTTTGCGGCTTTTTCCTGCTTCGGTCTCTGGAATACTCAGATGAGGATGTTGTGCTGCAGTTAAGATTTTGCGGAACAAGTTGTTGAAGTCCCCCAACTTGGAGCTGATGGATACAGGAGGCTCTATTCCCATATCTTGCGTCACCTGCAAAAAAGATCAGTGTGCATAAGTAAGATGACTTACAAGTTATTCAAGAGCTATTTTCATTGACTCAGAGATCAATTAAAACCCTACCCTGGTGGATTCTTGTATGGAGATCGGGAATGAATCAAGATCGTCTTTCGCTGAAACCATGAGGCAAGGGACCTCATATCCAGTGGCCTCCCCGTGAGTTGCAACTTCTACAAGCAACTCAGTCGCTCTCTTCCATGACGACTCATCAGAACTGGATGGGAAAGAATAATTATGGGATGCAAACAGCAACTCAAAGCCTCGTCAAGGTACATCAAACATTTACATCCAGTAAAAGCAATTGTCACACAAACTACAAGTAGAGAATGACAAGGCATCTACTTAACCCTATTTTAACCCATAAAACAGAACGAAGTTTACCTGTCATACACGAAGACAGCTATGTCACATGCAGCCAACGACTCCTTGGATGAAAAAATCCCTTGAGTCCCATCTTCTGGAATTTCTCTCATCACAAGCGTTTTCTTGGCACTCTACACCCATAGATTTGCAATTATCACATTAATGAGCAATGAAAAACTAAGAGAAAAGTAGCCTAAAGATGCCAAAAAGTAGCACATTTCAACAGTTACGTTCAAAACGCGCTAGTTGGAAACGCATGCATGTGCCAATAGAAACAACTCATCAAAGATATCCACCTAGCTCCCCCTCTCAAAGTCCCCGAATTAACACTCAAGTTTGCTATTCATGTTTAGTACTTGTCGCACGCTGGACACTATTCGCAATGGGAAATGTATCCAAAATATATATACAAAACACACATAATGAAACAAATTGCATAAGAAGTCCCACTCACCCCAGATTCATCGACCATATTTACTGCATAGCGCTCAGCAGTGGTTGATCCCGGAATATCAGCATACGACCTAGATCATGAAGAGAAACAATTGTAAACCACATGGAGATGTCATCTGATAAAAAGAAAATTTATCTTCTCGGATTGTATTTTTGAATAGGAGCTAATATAGCAGACCTTCCAAGAAAGCAATTCAGTAATGCAGATTTTCCAGCGTTATTGGGTCCGAAAACAAAGCACTGGAAAACTTTTCTTTCACATTGTTGCTTTTTGCGATCTAAACGTCTTCTCCTAGTAAGACGAATTGCAGAAGATGGATCACCCGGGAATCCAATGTAAATCAAATGTTCCACACTCCGAGCCGGTTCTAATAGTGTCATCAGTGACCACTGCAAGAATAGAATTGAAAGATTAGGACAACATAAATTTGAGTTAGTTCAATGAACAGAATAAAGATACATAAACAATTCTATCTGACAGGAAGAATTGCATGACATTTTAGTATTTCAAAATAAAAGTAAAATGAAACAAAGAAGAATGATTATATGTATTTGCATGCATATACAATGTTTCCTTAAGTTGTTCAGCATGAGAAAGAGGAGAGTATTGATAACCAGTGACAGGAAAGCATCAAACGATAGTCCTCCAAGGGCAGTTTTCTCTGCCGCATCCACATAAGGAGCTTCCGTCCAAGGACTGCCATTCACTTGGCGTTTAATGTAATGGAGATTAATTAAAAATTACACGTTTTTTGCATTCTCGAGGTAGAAAAAGTACCTTTCAGGTGCAGTTGAAAAAAGATCCTCGATCTCTTGAGGTCGCAGATTATTATCCTGCAAAGTAAAAATTCATTATGACAACTATAAAAACTGCAACTTATGCCATTAGTTAAAAAAGAAAGAAGGAGAATTACCCCATCGTCATCAAACAACACATACATTCCTTTCAGGAAGTCGATTGCTACATCCGTCAACTCGACACTCTAACAAAGAAAAAATGAACACAACCATTAGCTGCACATTGCCAAGGAAGGCAGGTCAACGTGAGCTGTAATGTAACTGTATCCCAGTATTGTAACTTGTAAGCATTCAAATTCTTCTCTCTTAAAATTAAAAACACAGAATTCAATAAACAGCCCATCCAGTTGTGGATGACTGGAAAACCCAATGAATCCAGTAATGAACCCACAATGGATTCCGTTTGTGCAATTTTACCTGATCAGGTGCTCGCTTGAATAAAGAAGGTGGAAGCAATTCATCAGCGAGTCTTATATCATTGTTATACCCAAACTTCCTAAGTACAGTCCATGTTGTCTCGAGCCTCCCTTTCTCAATAAAAAGTGCATGTAGAAACAGGAAGCCGGTCACTGTCAGTCCTCTTTCATTCACACCTTCTGGCAACTTTTCTTGCACAACCCTCTTAACACCTTCAATTTCAGAAGGTTGCAATGGTGCATGGAAACACTTGACCTATTTTGAAACAGCTATTAGATGTGTCATCTGGATAAGAGAATCATAATTGTTTTAAAAAATCTAAAGGGATAGGGACAGAGCCAATTCGATGAAGAAATAGTTAAAACACATGAAACACAAGAAGAGAAAAAAGAACCTGAAAATCATTTAACTCAGCCTCGCTAAGAGCGCCATCTCTGTCATGGTCACATAGTATAAAGATACGCTTCAAAGCCCTTACACACCGGGGTTTCAATGACTGGGATTCTTGATCGAACAGAGGTGCTGTTGGGTGAAGGACTGTTTTTTGTGCATAATAGAAAACTTCTTGTGCCTACAAGAAAGTTTGTTTATTAGGATGATAGTTCAGGCCAGAAATATAATTTATAACTCCCATCTAGTTGTTTTCTGACTATGCATTCCAATTCATACCCAACAGAAGTGCAATTCAATCACAATAGTAACCAGTATCCAGCAAAAAGTTAGCATAACTAAAATCCTTGAAATTTGCCTAAGCTACCTACCCCGAACCAACTTTTTGCCATGATTGAGGTTAGACAAATGTTATATCTTAAGAGGAATGATAGAAGTCATAAAACCTGTAGTTGTTTCAAGGCAGAACACTCGATACAAGTCTCAATCTCCCGAAACTGTTGCATTATAGGTGACATCACTTGTTCGAGGCTGACTTGGCTATTGTCGTCTCTCAAGTCAAGCTTACACCCTGCTACTATTATAGGAACTTTTACCTGTCAAAATATATCACAAGCCAATCTTAATAAGAAAGAGCTAAAAGTTTAGGTCACAACAAATCATCTAGACATTTTAACACAAGTAAAGTGACATGACCCACCAGCCAACTTATACACCTACTAAAACAACAAGCTTGACATGACTAAACTGAAAGGAGAGAGAGGAAAATCAAACCTCTAACCGCCTCAGCTCTGGAAGCCAGTAAGTACTCAAACCTTCGAGAGTCTCAGGTCGATCACAGTCATATGTCAAAACCACCGCATCTGCATTCCTAAGTTCTTCAGCAACCATGTCCCTATCTTCCGGCCTGAACCCACAAACAGAAACATCAAAAGACACTTCAAGCAAATCAACAAAGCTGTCAAAGCATGAATACCCTAAACCCTTTCAAGCACTAACTAAACAGTTGGCACATTGCTATCCCAATATCGACACCATATGTGCTAATACTCTTCTTTCCAGTTCATTTACAGCTTAAAAACCCAAAACATATGCCATAAGGTCACTCTCCTCTCCTATCACCACAAAGCCACATTCTTTTTCTACAGTCTACTACACTAGCATCATTGTCCTTCAAGTAGCCTTGTCCAAGAGTGATGCTCTTTCAGAAACATAAATAACGAGATATAACATACCTTGAGGAAGTGTCGACAATGGTGACGGGTACGCCGTCAGGGAAGAACTCCAAAGGCAAATTGGTATCAGGGAGAACAGGAGGGACATTGGGAGGGAAAGAATCAGAAGCTGCAGCAACAATCAAGCTGGATTTGCCAGTGCCCTTGTCACCAACCACAACGATTCGTACAGATTTGGGTGAGCCAGGACAATCAACAGTACCACCAGCTGAGTATCTCGCCATCTGAATAACTGCACCAATAATCAATTTAAAAAAAAAAAGAAAAAAAAAACCCGAAAGAATCAGAGTCTCGGATTCACGATTCACGATCCAAGTAGGTAGATAGAGCTTGAAAGATAAATGGAGTTTGAGACTCAATTAGCTTAAGCTTTGCAACCCGATTTAGAAATCGTGGAACATGAGCATAGATGATAATAACAAATGAAAGAGCACATCGAAAATTAGATAGAGAAACGAGAAATAAGCGTCTGACCTAAACTGGAGAGTGAGAGAGAGGGAGACGCGAAGGTAGAAAAGCCCTAGGAAAACCCTAGAGTTCGGAAGCTTGTGGTGGTGGCGGTGACGATTGTAACTAACCAAGGAGGAGGAGAACAAATAGAAAGGCTTCCTTCGTTTCTTCTATTCTAGTGGCACTGTCGTAATTATATGCACTTTGTTCTTTAACTCAGTAATTTTTCGTTTCTCCTGTCACCACGCATAAGTGATTTTCTTGATTGTTTACCGCTTTATTTTACCGACCACGCATATGTTTTTGTTGTATAAAACGTATGTTACATATTTAAGTATTTGGTGGAAATGTTGTTGTATACTACTCCTGTTTTTTAATATGATGTTTTACAAAAATTTTGATGTTTTAATAATATAAGATGATTTCACTCTTTATTTTATAATTTGTTAAATAAAATTTAATTTATATTTTACTAATATTTTTTACAAAAATATTTTTTTAATAGTTGTTAATGTCAAAACATCATACATTTTAAAAAGCATGAAGTATTTTATAATTTACAGATATTAGGTGAATAAGCAACAGTTCACATGTCATAATAACTGGAACAATTTTTTTAAATAATTTTAAAAAAAAAAAATTTAAAAAGATTTTTATTTTTATTTTTTAATATTATTAAACTCATCTCTAAATTCATTCTATAACTCTAAACTTTAAGTTTAGATTAATTAAACCTAAGATATAAATGTATATTTACATTTTTAATAAAACTTTTTTAATCATGTTTATTCTTTATAAACTACTTTGTAACAAAAAAAAAATTAGGACTATTTTAGTTATTTCTATAACAATTAACAATGATTATATTATTTGCCCTCTGTAGATGAATGATTAGTTTTATCTCTGTACTAATGCAAACATTTCACATTTGCACGTTAACAAAAATGACATAAAGCCCTTTGTCACAAAAAAAATTGACAAATAGGATAACAATAGAGTTATTTGACGATAAGACTAATGACTTTGATTGTAACATGGTGACTATTGGGCTTGACAAGCCTGTTTAAACAAAAACATGAAAACCACGTGGCGCCACTTTTTTATCGTAAGATCCGTCATTTGACCGAACTAAACCAGGACGGTAATGACGACGAGTGGGTGATGTCGACGTCGCTAAACAACTCTGACACGGCTTGTTTAAATTCCCAAGACGGACACAACACTTTCATTGTGATCCCATACCTTCTTCTCTTCTTCTCCAAATAAAGAAAATTAAAAAAAAAGACAATCTCATCTCTCTCTCTCTGTCTCTACAGCTGATCCGTGAGGAAGAAGATGGGCGTTGATCTGGAATCTATCTCGGAGGCTACCTCTGGAGCTATAGGATCTCTTCTAAGCACAACCATTCTGTACCCTCTCGATACCTGTAAATCCAAGTTCCAAGCTGAGATCAGCGTTCGTGGTCAGCAGAAATACAGGTCTCCTCTCTTCTCCTTCTTCCTTTGCACATCCTTCGTGCTCTGGTTTGTTACGCGATCATGATCTGGAAAAGAATTCGATTGCGTGTTTATCTTCAGAAGCTGAAAACGATGAAGAAACTAAGCTTGGATCAGGTTTTTTTGGTTTGGTCCCTTTGTAGATCCTTGTCTGGATCGTAACGTAGATTTCACTTCTTTGATCAAGTCTCAAGCTTTTTGGTTTTATCTTTTGATGGGTAACTTCAAAGTAGAATCCTTTTTTAGATTCGGACTCGACGCACTTTTAGTTTTGTTTCCACGCAAGTACTTTGAAAGATTCATCTGTGATTTGTCGTTTGTGTTTGTCTTGAATACTTAAAGTTGTGTTTTTCTTTGTAACGTTTTCAGGCACCTCTCAGATGTCTTTTGGGAAGCCATTTCTTCAGGGAATGTTCTCTCTTTGTATCAAGGCCTTGGGACGAAGAATCTCCAGTCCTTTGTTTCCTCTTTCATCTACTTTTATAGTTATAGCTATTTCAAGAGGTTGCATTGTGAAAGGATTGGTTCGAAGTCAATTGGTACAAAGGCTAACCTTCTCATTGCTGCTGCTGCTGGCGCTTGTACCTCTGTTCTCACCCAAGTACGTTTGCTTTTGCATTCAGCTCTGCTTATGGTTTTGGAAGTGTCAACGCTAGGACTTGTTTCCTACTTGATCTTCTATCTTCTTTATGCATATTTAACTTAACGAGTTATATGTTTGTGTAGCCTCTAGATACAGCTTCATCAAGGATGCAAACAAGCGAGTTTGGAAAAGCTAAAGGGTTGTGGAAGACCTTAACCGAGGGTGCATGGGGAAATGCATTTGATGGCCTTGGGATCTCTCTTTTACTCACCTCCAATCCTGCAATTCAGGTACCATTCTCATGTGAACCCATCAACTTCATTCAGCTACGTAGCTGAACAATAAGCTTCTCTTTGTAGTATACGGTGTTTGATCAGCTGAAACAGAACCTCCTTGAAAAAAGAAAGGCAAAAGCCAGCAAAGACTCTTCCCCTGTAGTCCTCTCTGCCTTTATGGCCTTCTTGTTAGGTGCCGTGTCGAAAAGTGCTGCTACAGTCATCACATATCCAGCAATCAGGTATCACACAGCTGTGCATTGATCAAGACTCTTTTGGTGGATATTAATTTATATACCCTCATGGTTTTTTGTAGGTGCAAGGTGATGATTCAAGCAGCAGATGACTCGAAGGACAATGAAGCAAAGAAGCTCCCAAGAAGAACCAGGAAAACGATTCCTGGGGTCATCTATGCTATATGGAAAAAAGAAGGAGTCTTAGGGTTCTTCAAAGGCTTGCAGGCTCAGATCTTGAAGACAGTTTTGAGCTCGGCGTTGCTACTAATGATCAAGGAGAAAATCACTGCAACCACATGGTTTCTCATTCTTGCAATAAGAAAAACTCTGTTTGTCACCAAAGGTAGGTTGAAAAGTCCATAAAAAAATGCTACTTCCCGCAAGTGTCCCAAGGCCAAGTAAGAGCAAAAAAACATTGGTTTGGCAAGTCTGTTATTGAAAGAATTTCTAGCAGGCAAGTATTGTAGACTTTTCTCATTTCAAAAACAATTGATTTTTTTTAAGCAAGGATCTGATTTGTAGGGTTGCATAAAAGCTTCATGTTGTTGCCAGATTGAGTTTCTGGGAGTAAAGAACTTTCTGGTTATTGTGTAGTTTTGTTTTCTACGGTTGTAATAAAAAACATTGATCTCTGTGTAGGATCATGTGAGACTGATTAAAAAAAAACATGTCCTATTCATAGCTTAAAACACCTCATGTCTGACTTTGATACTCTTTTGTCTTGCGTCTGAACGTTTGAAACAATCACTAGTCAAACCTAGATGACTTTTGCAATGTCCATAACTGAATCTGTGTTGCATGATTCTTTCATTTGTTATCACAGCATGAACAGTGTGAATATACCTCAAAACATGTAGTGCTAGACATACATTAGTAACATCATGAATAAACAATCTTTAATCGTTGAGCTTAGAGATGCAATGAATAGATAAGAGGTCCAGGTAACAAAAAGCAAGTTCCACAAAATAAATTAAAAGGAAAAATCACATAATAATATATCAAGGGCTTAAGCCTTGAAGGGCAAAAACTTGCGCCCGCCCATGAACGGCTGCAAAACCTCAGGGATCTCCACGCCATCCTCACGCTGGTAGTTCTCGAGAATGCAGCAAAGGGTCCTCTCTGTCGCAGTAAGAGTTGAGTTCAGGATATGCACATACTGCTTCGTCTGCTCATTGCTCTGCCATCAAAACAAAAACCACACATTATACAATATGGAATACTTTTATTAATGAAACGAGAAAAAAGAAGACTGAGAGATGTACCTTCTTCTGACCGTATCTGATCTCAAGCCTTCTAGCTTGGTAGTCTGTACAGTTGGAACAAGACACAAGCTCTCTGTACGTCTCCGAGGAAGGAAACCAAGCTTCCAAGTCATACTTCTTTGCAGCTGCATCGTTCAGTTCTCCAGAGACGATAGACACGACTCTGTATGGAAGTTTTAACTGCAAGAGGAATCAATCTGATAATTAGAAAACAAAAATGAACACTTGTAGAGTTTGTTAACTCTTGAATATCGAAAATTACCGCTTGGTAAAACTGTTCAGAGTTGTCCATCATCTCCTCAAGCATCTCCCACGAATCATTCTCGTTAGGGCTGGTGATGCAAAACTGTTCAATCTTCTCAAACTGGTGAACACGGAAGATGCCAAGTGTATCTTTTCCATGGGAAGTAGCTTCTTTTCTAAAGCAGGACGAGTAACCAGCATATCTAGGACCAACACACAAGCATGATGATTGTCAGTAAAAATCTTTTTTTTTCCAATACACATGCTGCGATTATATACCTTATGGGAAGCTCGCTGGGATGAATCCATTCATCCATATGGTATGCACAAAGAGGCTGCTCAGCTGTTGCAATAAGGTATTTATCACCATCACCACTCACCTGAATAAAAAAACAAAGATCTCCTCAGAATCAAAAGCTCGAGACTTAGATTAAACAAATGTGTTTTTAAAGACCTTGTATAGTTTATCATCAAAGTCAGCCAACTGTGCACACTTAGCCATAACATCCTGCCTCATGAAAAAAGGAGGTTGCAGCAATGTAAACTTCCTCTCCTTCATGAAGGTTAGCCCAAAGTTGATAAGAGCTTGGTTAAGTAGCACACCATCTCCTTTGAGGAAAAAGCCTCTTCCTCCAGCAATCTCAGCACCTCTCTTAGTTTCTACAATGTCGAGAAGCTCGACGAGATCCACATGGTTCTTCAAGTTCTGACCAGGCAAAGCAACCCGCTGCTCACCCCAAAGTTTAATCACAGCGTTATCTGCCTGCAAACACCACAAAACTTGTATATAAATTATATAAATCACACAAAAAAAAGGAGAAAACGAACAAACCTCATCTTGAGAAACTGGAACAGAGTCGTGGACGAGATTGCCAACTTCCTTCAGTTTTTTTTTCAATTCAGAATAAGCTTCACGAACTTTCTTCTCCTTTTCAAGCGCATCTTTTTTGTTCTTGTCTGATTGCTGAATCAGCTCGGACGCATCAGCACCAGACTGTTCCAAAACAAACAAGAATCAATCTCAATCCCTTTTCAACCAACCATAACCTAGAAGAAAAAGGTTTGAATGAACTAACGATTTTGAGATTGGCGACTTGCTTGTTCAGCAAGTTAAACTCTTTGCGCAAATTCTCTACTTCAAATTTACCTGAGAAACACACACAGAATCAATCAATCAAATCAAAGCTTACAAAAGGAGAAACGATTTGATTCTAGTGGATACATACGCTGACGCCATTCTTTGTCGAGGTAGATTATCTTGTCGACTAGATCAACACTGGCGAATCTCTTCCGTTGAGATTCTCGGATGATCTCAGGATCGTTCCCTTTCTCTTCTCGAAACAGATTGATATCCAACATCTTTCTTATGAACGAAGAAGAATTTCTTATGAACGAAGAAGAATTTCTTATGAACGAAGAAGAAAGAGCTCGATGGATATTCAGAGAAGTCTTCACGTTACCTAAGTCTTAGAATTAAAATTTTGATTTTAGGAAAACTCTATGTACCTTTTATAAGAGAAGGATTAGCTTCATCACCAAGTTAGATTCTAAAGATTTGTTAGCTTACTAGCGTAGTCATCAAAAAGGTTAATTTACCTTTTTGATAATAATATATAATAACATATCATCTAAAATAGTAAGAATCGTTTAGATAAGTTTAGTTTACTTTTTTATAATAATTTAAAATCTATACTAACTTATCATCTAAAATATTTCTAAATTCAAAATATTAAAAGTTAGATATCTATAAGTTTATAAATATGAAAAAATTAGTTAATATTCATGTTATTTGATCACACGATAAATCAAATATATTGATATTTTTACGATTGAATTTTTTTTACAGATTATTCCATAAAACATGTAAAATATATATTAAATTTAAGATGTGTTTAAAAATAATAATTTATTTTATTATAAAATTCAAACAAAAACTAATGTGATGAAACAAATTAAAAACAAAGATTGATCCAATCGAACCGAATCAGTTTAAAGAATATATCATATTTGATTCTCATATGATTTAGTTCATCTAAATCATCTACATAAATTATCACTACAAAAAAAGGATCATATTACATCACTTAAATAGAATCAGAAAAATAAATGATATTATTTTGAATTACTTATCAGGAAATGATGCAAAATATTTATTTTAACATCAGTCATAACAAACGATGCGGTTATTAACTTGTTTGGCATCGATTAAATGAAATTGATGCAAATCTATATTAGTTTACATCACTTTTTTGAAAAATGATAGAAAATATAAGTTTGCATCAATTAAATGATCGATACATTTATTAATTTGTATTAACATCAGTTATAAAAATGATACAGATGTAATATCATTTTAATAAATGTTGCAAATTTGACATCAATGATAAAAATGATACTAACATAATTTTCATTAATTACTAATATGTGTATGTAATTCATTTGTGTTGGTTGAATATTTTTTTTTGACAAATATTATTTTTCTAAGTTAAAAATCAGTACTTTTGTATATTTACTCTTATAAATGATTTATAATGCTTTGATAAATAATTTTGAATTTATTTAATAAGTAAGCTAGATTAATTGATATTTTTAATATTAAAATTACAACGAAATATGTATTGACTAAATAAAGAATCTGAAAATCTATATTTAAGAAAATATTTCTATACTCACAAAAATATAGAATTAATTAAAAGAAATATATTATCCTAATTTTTGCAACAAATATTCTAAATTTTCGACCTAATTAATAAATGTTAGCAGTTAATTTTATATATTTACTGCGATAAATTGTTTTGTAAAGAAAATTGTAAACCATTAAAATTATATATGTTTGTTACCAAAAATATAGCAATATCTCCTATTTTATCTCACCCACTAGTTCATGTTTTCTTCTAATAAGAAATCAACTGAATAAAAGCAACGATCCTTCACATCTTTTTGCAAAGTTTTTTCTTCCACGCACACAATTCTTTAACACAGTTTAAGAGAGGTTGAATCTGCAGATATGAAATGATATTTTTGGAACCTTCGTGAAGTCTATTATTGTTTAGGCACCATTGGTTAAGGTTAGTCAATAGTTACAATTTGATGCAAACTTTTCTTTATATTGTTTCTGTCTATGAATTGGTATTTTCTTATATGAGTGATGTTGATGATGGTTTTATTTGCAGAAGCAATTATTAGTTTAAACCCCTACAACCAAGAGCAGAAGATACAGATAATGGGAAGAAATAGAAGCTTGATCGAAGAACACTTACGGCGAATTATGTTTATCTGTTTTTTTTATCGTCTTCTTTTTGTTTTTATAATTTTTTTTTATTTTTAATTGTAACACCAATGGAAAGAAAAATAAAAAATAATTAATAAAATATTTATTTATTTATTTATTTACTGATATAAATTTTATATTAATTTGTATAAATATTAGTAATATCCTTTTAAAAAAATAACGTGATAATAATTTATTTAATAAATTGTAAAGGACAAAATTATTAAAATCATGTTCAAAAATTGATACTGATTTTTATTCTACCAAAAGTGATATATTTAATTATTAAAATCAATTATTTGATTGATGCTAATACTACTATCAGTTTTTGTAAATGATATAAATGTTAATATCAGTTATTGTAATTGATATATACTGATATCACTTACAATAATTGATGTAAATATTTAGCATTTTTACATCAATTACTAAAAAAATGATGTCAATTATTTGCATCACCACTTTCAGAGTCATTTATATAAATGATGCAAAATTATTTTGTATCATTTATAAGTAATGTAAAAATACAAAATAAATGATGCTAAACAACATTTTTTGTAGTGTATATACAAAAATAGATATTTCATCAAAATAAAAACTGTTAATTTAAATTTCACGGATCAAAAATCTTGTTTCTACTATTAAAACATTAACAATTTCAACTGCTAAAATATTTTTTGTATTCAGAGTAAATGCGATAGATGTAGGCGGATAGGCCATAAAGTGAAAACATGTCTTTGACATCATCAACCTAATGTCGAAGACATCTTTTCACTAAGGCAAACATGATTCATTTTCTTTGGTGACTCAGCAAGATGTAGACCAAATGTATGCATCTTCTCAGAGACCTTTGAGGAAAATACTTATCAAACAGTCCAGAATGGTTCGAGATATGTCGAAATGGTCATTGGTTAAGAGTCAACGAAAAGTGGTCAACATGGTTCTGGTTGAAATCTACTAAGCTCCATCGCACTAGCTTCTTAATCTTCATAATTGAGATGTTTGCTTCAAATATATGTTTTTCTCAATTGTAAGCCTCTGTTTAACAATTGTAAGTTCTGTTACATTTATATTTAATGCATCAAATTCAGTAAAACAATTTTGATCATATCTTTGTCATCATGCGCATCAATCATCATCTCCCTTACTCCACACCTCTATGAGTTAAATTATATTGAATTTGTTTTTTTTACTACGTAAATCTCATTAATGTTACTAACAATTTCAACGAAATAACACACAAACAGACCAAACTAAAATTTAGTTTTAAATGAATATGTATATACATTTTAAGTACAAAAGATAGTCACTAGTCAAAATAATTTGTTGAGATATTTGTCAAAGATCAAGATTTGATAAGCCTTTTATGTTGGTTCAAAACTATACCAAAACACAGTCATATCTTGAGAAACATATTGGTGTGAATTTGTTGCAAAGCACAGTCACATCTAATAGTCCGGTTCCACAACATCCTAGGTCCACCACCTTAAATCCTATAGCACCCATCATAACCTAGTTTCCTTATTTTTATGGGTGTTTTTGGCTAAATAGCCAGATTTGAGTGACAAATTAGATAAGTAACATTAATTTTTGACATAATTCAATATTAGACTTTTTGGATATATTCCCTCTGACTTTGTCTCTTCGCATAACGAGTTGTCAGTTGCACTTTATAAAATAAGCGACATCATAACTTTTTGTTAACAATCACATAACTATAAGGAGCGCGTAATCCAACTATATTTAAAACATATGATGTAAGAATATGTAGCAAAATTAGTGGATAATAGTTGTACGCGCTACAGAACATATGTCAATGTATGCATCGCTATTCTATATAGCAAAATAATATATATATCATGAAATGAAATCCAACACCTTCGTACTGTCATGCTACCCAACTGGCAACCCCAAGCATACATAAATTGAATCTTATAAACTAAACACTAAACCGACACAGAAATGTAAACCCTAATCCAATATAAACCTCAAACTTAAATAAACCAAACATAAACTCATCCCTAAACCGACCACGGGAATAAAAAATAAACCATAGCCACTAATCACTATACCTTACACGGAAATATAAACCCTAATCCAATATCAACTCAAATCTTCCATAAAATAAATACAAATTTTGAAATGTTAGACAAATGCATCTCCATTCTACTTGATGCATATAGAATAAATAAGGTCAAATATAGTTCCAATCTAAAAAAATATATCATCTTTCTCAAATGTTGATATGGCTATGCCTTCATTAAATATGGTAATGCTTGCCCTATTCCAATCTTCCATAAGCTAAGTCCTATCAAGTAATCACTAAACTCAACACATGAATATAAATCATAATCCAAATATCAAAATATAAAAGTGGTAATTCTTTCCTGCAATGTCAATCCCAATTGTCCATAAACTAAATCCTATCAAGTAATCGCTAAAACCAACACGGGATTACAAACCCTAATTCAAATATCAAATATTAAAATGTTAATGATTTCCTCAATGTCAACCCCAATCGTTCATAAATTAAACCATATCAAGTAATCGCTAAACCCAACATGAGAATATAAATCATAATCCAAATATCAAAATATGAAAATAGGAAATGTTGGTATAATGTGGTAAGCTACTTTAAGTGATAGTAAATTGTACGATAAAGAACCGGAATGGCAAGAAGATGCATTCATTCGATGTCCAGTAGGTAGAATAGAATCAATGTTGTTGCAAGCGAAAGAGCAGCTCATTGATTTCTCAACTTTTGAAATGTCTATGATTCAATGAAAATAGTTAATGCTTTTGTCAATGTCAAACCCAATCTTCTAGAAATTAAACCTTGTCAAATAATCACTAAACCCTACACGCAAAATATAAAACTTAAACCAAGTATTAAATTAGGTAAAACTTAAACCAACTTGCTACCTCATGTCTTCCTCCCATAACCTTATTGCTCTTTGTGGTTTTTAGGCTAATCATTCTTGTCTGTGACCTAGCCGTGACGTTTCCCAGTTTGTCGAAAAAGTGTATTGTTCCGATCTCTCAATTTTGGGCTGAATTAATCAATATATTATAATAAAAAAAATGTCGGCGTATATCAAAGTTTTGTCCACAAGAGTTCTCGAAAGCAAACCAATCTTTCGTGAGAGGTTTTCATTGTAAAGTTTTGATCAGGGGCGGATGCAGAACAAAATTTTACTGAGGGCAAATCATATGAAATACACATAAAAAGCTAAGAAAATGATTTTCAAAAAACGTAAATAGCAAAATTTTCGGCAAGTTACAAAAAAATTAATAATTTTAGAGGGGGCAAGTGCCTCCTTCTTGGGCTTAGTAGAACCGCCACTGGTTTTGATGGATCATTATATTTAACGACACAATCTCTCAAGTGTCCTCCAGCTAAGGTTCTCTGAAATGGGACACATCCTAAAGGTGGTAAACCTAATCCGAATATTCTTCTTGATTCATGTTCATATAGCGCCTGAAAATATCACGCGAGCATGCATAGATTCATGATATATACTAATAAGATACATTCAACCACGAAAACGAAAAAAATAATTAAAAAAATATAGTGTATGTTTGAATAGACCAATCTAAGAATAATCAAAATTATAACACATGCATACCTTAAATGTTATAATGATTCTTAATCTTATAATATAATGGACAATTTTATAGTAAGTTTAATTCCAGACCCCATCTCTCAAATCTAAATTTTAAAACTATACCAGTTAATGGATGTAAAACATTTATTTACCTATTAAATAGAATATTTTGGTCATCTTAATGTTTGAGAGTTATATTTATGAGAAAAACTTTCTTTCCGGATCATCTTAGAAAATTTCTCTATTTCTATTGACTATCCGAGCTTCTTTAGCTAACCAGTGACCATATTGTATAAAGATTCTGAGGATCTTATAATAGCTAAATCGATTACTCCGTTATAGACTCCATATAGATGTTGCTTCATTGACATACGAAGTCATATGAGCAGGCATGGCCCGTTGGTTTTGGACATCTAAAGCCCAACCCAACTATGAAATAAATTTTCTCTAAAAAAAATGTTTAAGCCTCGGATCTGGCCATTTTAGAAGACTAATAACAGCTTCAACCATGTCATCACAATTAACTTATGAGAATTTACTGCTCCTAAAGTATATGATATATCTTTATAAGTAATATTATGGAACCAAGATCAAAAGAGAGAGAGAGGTGTAACCAATAATACGCTTTCCCATTAGAGAATATTCTCGTAGAAACCCCACCTTCGAAATCAACTCCGTAGGGAGGGTAATCGCACCTTGGTAATGGTATCACTAACATGTCATCCTTATTTCCAGCATCGACGGTTGAATCTCCAAATACTACGAATGTTAAACCGGGATTGCTCGGCCCATTTATATTCGAGCCCGTTTATGTCCGGTCCTATTTACCATATGCTCGAGTAAAGCATGTGCAAATCAAAGACCGATTGCAGCCTTTTTGTTTAAAAACCTTTTTAACTTATGTTCGTTTAAAACCCGGTTAAAGCCCGTTTAGCTTTTTCTTCATAATGTGTAAATAATTTCTTTTTATTGTTTAAACATAAAATTTGGACGTTTTTTAAGCCTGTAATTAATTAATTAAATATATATATATATGTTGTATGCTAAGTGTTTTAGAGAAGTATTTCGTGCCTTTATTATGTGTAAACATAAAGTACATGAGGTTTCCTTTATATACAAAGGAATACAAGATATGGATAAGAACAAATATAGATAAGGATCAATATAAGTAGTAAACCATCCTTATCTAGGATTACATAGAGTAAACCTAAACCAAGTGGGTTTAGGATTTCGCCTAGACTAAACCTATTTGCCATAGGTTTAGTAATCCCATCGCCTATGGGTTTACTAGTCGGTCCGGTACATTTGGTCTGGTACGGTCCGGTACAGTCTTGGTTATTGGCTATCCACACACTAAACATATAACACTCCCCCTTGGATGCCATAACCATATAGAGCTCGTAATATGCTTAATGTTGCCTCATTAAAACCTCTCCAGGAAAACCAAAAACCCATTTGGGAAAAATGGAAACCATAGATAGGAAAAAGAGTACAACACATATTACTCCCCCTGATTTGGACATCTCTGAATGTAGCAGATGAAGTAACTCTTCTTGAATGGTAACTTGAATGCTTCTGACTTCTGATGTGGTTAACTCCGTGAATCTTCAAGTGTACATCCATGCATTCATCCATTTCATGTTCTGGTCGGATGTATGGACTTCGACCAGTACGTCTCGGCTTACATTCGGCTGTCTTGGTCCATATGGAACTGTCTTCATTTCCTTCGACCAAAATGCGTTTTTGTTGGATTGATCTCGACCAAAACTCATCCACTAACTTTGCTGATGCTACTCTGATGGTATTGCCAAAGTATAAGTTGAAATAAGATCTAATAGATAACATGCATTTATCAAAAACACTTAACCACTTAACCCCTCTTTGGGTTGGTTAGTACAAATTTGGTTAGTATATAAGATAAACCAAAATTTTCTTATTGTAAACCTCACCACGTATTATGACCAATATATTAAGGTAATGGACCTTGTCCATTTATGTTTTAAAACTTACCTATGAGTGGCTGAGGTATTATAGCCCAATGTTGCATTAACAACATGGCTTATATGTGGTGATGTATAGATGCAGTTTGTGTACTACCTTTGGTTCCTTAGAACTATATATAGGTCATGGACAGCATGGTCCTTAGGTATGGACCAGATGGCTTACCACGGCCATCCTTCATTCTTTTATAAGTTTGGGACGTGCTGATCTTTTACAAACATATACGCCCATGGATTGCCGTACATATGACATGGTCGGTTCTAAGGTTTAACCAATGACCTGAACCATTTATATGGATTGGTTCAATACAAACACAAAGAGATTCTCTTGTAAGAGAACACTTATATATATATATATATATATGTGTGTGTGTACGTGGACTGATGGTTCATATAGAACTTGTTGTTTAGTATTTCACACTATATGCAGCTGCTTTTGTTTCAGTTCATAAACAGCTAGGAACAATACTGTTTTTGAGAATTTCTTTTCTCATCTTTTGGTACCTTTTTTTATTATATATATCCAGTAAACCATATGCTACCCATGACATCTTTATATGTCAATATGTTTCTTATGACCAGACTTTATGAATTTCTATTCATAGACTTTATTATTTTCGAGATTATATGGTAGCATCCACCACATAGGAGTATATCTCCTTATAGATTGTTCCTTAGTCCCTGTGAGTCTTTTTGTGTAACAAGCTATGCTTGAATGACTTAAGTAGGAACATGAGGACCTTTAAGGTCATGTGGTCATGTTCTATCTCTCACGAATTTCTCATTCCTCACAAGACTTATATATCACTGGTTTATATGATGGCGTTTCTTATGTATGGCCAATACGCCTAATCTCTATACTCTTTAACCCCACGACCTTCTTATGATCTTTATGACCTTTATGAGTACTCTTACGTGGGTGTAGGATCCTCGCATTATCTTATGTTCATTTGTGCTACTTATGTTGCGCATTGTTTTCATTTGGTACCGATACACTTTCTGCGTTCCATTTCAGTCCAGACATAACATAAACGATTGCAATCTTATGACCTTTAATACTATGGTGTTTTGGCGTCCCAAATCACCTTCAATACCATGGGTTTTGGCGTCCCAAATCCCATTGTATGGTATCATATATTGTGGTCGACCATTTCTATGTCTGTGATGGTTTCTTTACAAAATCTCGGATTTCTTTTTCAGCACCTTTCATTTCCGAGGATTCTTATCTTATGGAACTCATTGGTCTATCTTATATAGACTCAGTAGCAACTTTATTATGTCTCTCTAGGACATACAACTCGTGGTGCAAGCTGGTTTATATATACATGACTTAGTCATTTCGGGTCAATGTGTCTTGGCATCTGATTAGCTAGCTTTGCATAATCTTCATTTCTTATGGACGTCTTAAATCATTTCTTAGTCCGAGGATCTTGGCAAGATCATAATGGTTTATACTATTTCATTTCTATTTACCAGCTTATAGCTTTCTCCTTTTAATGTTGGATAATCAGATTACTATGAGTCATGTAATCTATGTACCTGGCCACTATTTGATCACCTATATTTTGGCTCAAGGTTTCTTTATAAACTTGTGGAGAAAACATTCTTATCCAACATATATTCCCAATCCTCTTCTGAGGTTCCATCTTATATGGCACATATGTTTGTGGTGGTTTATTCAGAATTCATAAGATGGTATATGTAGGTGTCTGGTTCATGACCCTTAATCATTTCGAGATGGGAATATCTATGCTCACTTATATGGCCTGATGCATATTGATCTTATACATGTAAATTCATATTGTCCTTTAGCTTTAGGATGAGAGTTGTAAACCTTATGGGTAATGGTCTATACATATGAATTCATAATGTCCATAAGTTTTAGACTTTTATAAGTCATGGTTAGTCCATGGGTGTATCGCGGATGAGCCGCAGATGAACCATGGGAGCGTTACTTATGGACCACGTATGATCCATGTATAATCATGGATGAGTCGTATATGTTCCATGTGATCGAGAATGACAACCCGGACCATTCAATAGTTTTTACCGGTCTCGACCATGGTCAACCCGCATGTAATATCTACGGGTGATTTGTAATATTGTGAGACCCGCATCTCACGTAATAATATAATAATAATATTATCGTCCGAAATTTTAATATAATAATTATAAATAAAATTCAAACATCATCAATCCAAATGTTACATAAAGTTCGAATAAAAGTCGATAATATGATAAAAATAAGTCTGAGATAAAGCGTGGAAACAATCCCAAAAGCACCAGCCCATTGTGATCAATCATGATCGTCAGTATCACCTGAAAGGGGAAAAAGGAGGGGTGAGCAACAGGGGAGTCGCTCAGTGAGGTATGGGATGCTAGTCACGCAAACCTCTCACTAGATAAAATAGAACTCCCACTATGGAAGTTTAGATCTAACATGAACACACACGATGCCTAAGGCATCACACAAAACAAACAATGCGATGATAGCACACGGCTAGTCCATACACCCCGCATTTCCTCATAAGGATATACATACTCTGCGTCGATAGTACAGAATTACGTCTCTATACCCCCGCAATCATACTCTGCGTCGATATGCAAACGTCTCTGCACCCCGCAATCTCAAACATCTGCGTCGATATGCAAACGTCTCTGCACCCCGCAATCTCAAACATCTGCGTAGATAGTACATAATTACGTCTATGTACCCCCGCAATCAACTCTGCGTCGATAGGTCAGACGTCTCCGGCCCCCGCAATCTCGCACATAGTCCTTATATTCATAACTACTTTTACATATATATATATCAACACTTAACATCAAACAATTCAATCAATGGTTGAATCCTCTAGACCCTTAATTTCCAATTTACAATCAATATCCTAACTATCAAACAAGACTCGACTCAAGCAGACGGATCACGTTTCGAAACTAGACTACGATAGGAAGAATTCTATTTTTAGTATAGTTTACGGAATAGACCCTCACCTTAGCAATGTGGGAAAGTGGTATCTATGAACTCCTGATGCTCAAATAGACTCCAAATCTGAAACCAGAACGAAAAATCGTGTCAGAACGCCTTTCGAACGGATCAAAACGGACAAACGGGCAAAAGTCAACTGCTGGTCAAAGTCAACGCTGGTCAACGGCAGCGCGTGTGGTCCACGCGCGGCGGCGAGTGAGATCCGGCGGCGGCGCGTGTGATTCACGCGCGCCGGCGAGTGGGCTCCGGCGCCGGCGCGTGAGATCCACGCGCGCGCAGAGCGGCGGCGCGTGAGATTCACGCTCCTGCCGACGAAACTTCCGGCGGCGAGTGTGGGCCACCCCGGTGTCCGATCGGGGCGATTCTGGTGTCTACGGACTCGTCTCGACGAGAGGAACGGGATGGTGGTCTCGGATTTACGAGATTATTCACGGTTAGAAAGTTATGGGCATTTTACTAAACGAACGAAAATAAAACTCTATGGGTGGTGGTTTCCGGTGCTTACCAACTCCGGAGAAAGGCAGCGACGAGCTGTACACGGTCTGAGGGTGCAGTGGCTCCGGTGGCGTGCTCTGCCGGCGACTTTCTATCTCTCCTCTCTCTCCTCTCCCTCTTCTCTTCTTCTTCTCTTCTTCCTCTCTTCTCCCGTTTCTTTCTCTTCTCCCTTTTTCTTTTCTCTAATTTTTGGTTTGGTGGAGATGGTGGGATTACTTTGTAGTGGTGGGAGTTGGCAAAAGAAGTGGTGGGGTTTATGGTGATGATGGTGGTATGGTGGACTGGTTGGCATGGTGGTGGTGGGGATGAGTTATGGGTTGTTACAAATATGTTCATGGATAATAGTTTATCCTTTCTACCCCTCATGGACATAATCTAATCACGTGGTACTTAGGACATTATAGCCTAATGAGTATCCCTTGTGCACATGTTACACAACGTGAGATCTTTTGGGATAACTCTTTGTGCCTTTGTCTTATCATTCTTTGCATCAAGTTTAGACTTGGGTGGCTAATCCAATCATGCCATAAAGTGTTTAAAATTTTGTGGCTTAACCATGGTTTTAAGCCTATATCATATTGATCTTTAGCATAGTCTAGATCAATAAAGTATGTAAGAATAGTCTTGACCAATGCCTTAGGCGATTTTCTTAAGAACTAAAGGAACTTTTTGTTCCTTTGCCCATTGGTCCAGTGTGGAAACCATTCATACTTAAGTATTTATGAATCAATGGGTCTTATTAGGTGAATAAAATCGTGCCTTTAACCATAGGTCTGACTATACACTCATTCATGAACTCTTATTGTCGAAATCTAGCTTGTTCATTTAGACAACTATATGTTTCCTAATTCATAAGTTTATTTTGTTTATCACCATTGCCATTTTTTTTAACCAAATGAGCTTTTAGATTCATCCCTTAAGGACTCTCTTGATAGAGGTCACAAGTTTGTTTGGAAGTTCTACAAGTCTTGGCCAATTATTGTGTATGCCATATTTCAGGCAAACGGATTTGGTCGAGTGTGGTGGTTTAGATATACCACCTCGTCCTCGCTCTCGACCTTGACCGTTCTTGGCTTAATGGTCAAACCCACGGTCGCCCATGGGTCAACTAGACTTGTTCTTATGGCATATTGAATTTTGGTCGAGTGTATGTGGTTCAGAAATGCCACAGCTTCTGTCTCGACCATGGCCTATGTAGGTTGGTACCTACGGCCTGCCATAGTCATTTCTTGTGGCGAAATGGAATGGGTTGGCCACAACCATGTCCTGTCCATCCACTACAACTATGTGTGGTTTATCATGATGGACATGGTTACTTTCATTTTGGTTCATTTCTTATCTTCTGATGCCCTTATTGGCTTCAGGAAATGATGTGGAATTATGAGGTCTCAATTAGCATTTCTTTGCTCAGCTAGCAATAGATATCAGATCAGATTTGTATAATGGGGTTGAGTTATATTCATCCATAGACTTAAAGTCATGGGATCTATAATTCCTCAATTCATTTATAGCCTTTGGTGATCATAACACTGTCCAAAGGTTTATAGCCTTTGGTGATCATAACTCTGTCCAAAGGTCTAGAGGATTTTAATATTCAGATTCTGATCTTTGAGACTCTTAGCAAAAGTGATGGTGGATAAATGTATCTATCATTTCTTAGTGGCATTGCTGCCTCTGTGATACATTCACCAAGTCCATTGGACTTTAGGATAACTTATGCGTCTAATGATTATATATATAGCTTTATATTTTCGACATTTGAGATCATTTTATTTAGTGGTGTGAGTACCGACCAAACATTAGAATGGTTCGACCAAGTAAAGTCACACAACCATGGATGATTCAACAATCCTAACATGCGTCTAAGTACAATGCAGCATGATGTGGTCGAGTCGTATGTCTATATGGTCGGATTGGGCCATGCGGCTTAAGATTGAGCCATGCGGCCTAGGTTTGGGCTAGACCCGGCCAAACTAACTTAGGATCAGCCAAACTATATCTACACAAACAATCTATCATCCTAACTTACAAACAAGTTCAATTAAGGATTAGGGTTTGTGGTTTTAGTGTTTGGCCTAAGTGATTCTATACGACCATGATGCAAAAGTTTTAGTACATAATCTATATGAAGTTTTAGAATGCATAGACCACACGGTCATGATGTATCATGATGCAACCATCCTATGTTTGAATGACTAACATGCGGCTAAGTACCATAAGGATCTAAAGACACACGACCATGCAGAAGACTACATGGTTCTTAGTCTAAGACCACACGTTCACAAGATTCATGATCACTAGGATGAGATGCAAAACAGTCCTAGGTCGATTTCAAGGTCGACAAGGTTTAAACCTGTTTAAACCTAGATCGGTTTCAAGGCCGGATAATAGTATCATGACTTAGGGTTTTATATTACGAATGCATCAAACAATTCTAGCACCTTAACTTTCATGAAATAATTAATCAAAATCAATCAGTCAATTCTCCACCCGATTTTATTAATTATGGTAATTAGGGTTTCAAGGCCCTTTAGATATTCAATTTAAATCTTTAAAATATCAAGTAAGATTAAATTGAGGGTTTTCAAGGCCCTTATGATTCTCAAATCATACAATCAAAAACGAATTGATCATTCAAATTTATAAACCTCAAAACGATTTTATGAAAAACCGTGTTTAAACAATTTGTTTACAAGGTTTTCAAGGCCTTTAGGGTTTAAGGTTTTCAAGGCCTTAGTTCTTTCAATGCATGATAGTAAAGTAAATCTATCAATCCTAACTTGAGAACAATAACATAAGAGATCACACGTTTTAAGTTTAAAACAAATCAAACAAAAAACGGAAACACAAAACCTATGGTAAGTAGGTTTACCAAATTAGGGTTTTGATTTTCTCTCTCTAGATTAACTAGGTTTACCGATTTGGGATTGATCTTATATCTTTATAGTAGTTAGGTTTAGGGATTAGAAACATAAGACTAAAAGGATTAGGGTTAGGGATTTTTCGAAATTAGGGTTTTTGTAAACCCATAGCTAATAGGTTTTCGAAATTAAGGTTCATATGTTCATCGGATGAAAAGTATGATCTTTAGATCTTTTATCAATCCGATTTTAACATATGATCTTAGGGTTATGATTTGTAATCCTTTAGGTAATTACAATCCTAACAATATCATCTAATTAAATCAAGTTTTAAGGTCTCATAATCGGATTCATATGTATATTCGATTAGGGTTCTTATACATAGTATTATATGAAAGCGATTATGGAACTTTAGGGTTTTATTCTTATTTACCTTAAAACACCTTTGGATCTGAATGGACCACCTTTAGGGAGCTGCTATGAACCTCTTTTGATTCGTGATCCTTTGGGATTGAAAGTTGATGTCGATATTGATGTTTGAATCTACAAGAACTCCTTTGTGTTTGTTTGTTGAATCCTCAACTAGTTTCTTCATTGAAAACTTAGTAAGATTAGTATTTATTTCAAAGATTACTTTTCTATGACAGTAAGTAGATTAGGGTTTAAGAAAACTTAGCTTTTATGTGTTTCTTTTCGTGAGTTATTAAGTTTTGATGTTGAGATCGAAATTGATCATGATCTGCAACAAACTTAACTTTGATCCGGAATACAAAACAAGCCGTACAGGTCGCGTCAGAGATCGGATTGTTGATCTGTTTTCGGCAACTGATAGCTCTTGTCCAGAGCTTCAAATTGATATGTAGCTCGTTTTCTGGTTCCTCATAGTTTGGGAGATACGTCGGTTTGAAGTTACACCGAAACTTTAGGGTTTATTGATCTTCAACCAATTTAGATGTGTAGGTCAATCTAAACAAAGAAACAATAGAGATCTATAGAAGAGATCAAGAGAACTTAGCTTTGAGCTATTCTTGCATATGAGATTGATGCTTGAACCTTCTTTAATCCGTGGGTATTGAGGTTGAAAGTTGAGCTCTCAAACTTGTGAATTCGCAACAAGCTTCTCTTTGTTGTTTATTTAATCCGTCAAGGTTGTGCGGCTCGCACTGAATGTCTCCGTGAGGGCGCGTTACAAGTCAGAATGACAAACAGTTTTCCACGATAGTTTCTTCTTCTCCAGGGCTTCAATTTGATATATTACACGTCTTCTAACTCCACACGGTTTGAGAGATACACCTCTTTGAAGTTGGGGGATGAATTAGGGTTTATGTTGACGAAGGTGAGAGAGAAGAAAGAGATAGATCGGTTTCTTGCTTAGAGGCTATCGTGCTGATAACGTGTTGTATGCTAAGTGTTTTAGAGAAGTATTTCGTGCCTTTATTATGTGTAAACATAAAGTACATGAGGTTTCCTTTATATACAAAGGAATACAAGATATGGATAAGAACAAATATAGATAAGGATCAATATAAGTAGTAAACCATCCTTATCTAGGATTACATAGAGTAAACCTAAACCAAGTGGGTTTAGGATTTCGCCTAGACTAAACCTATTTGCCATAGGTTTAGTAATCCCATCGCCTATGGGTTTACTAGTCGGTCCGGTACATTCGGTCTGGTACGGTCCGATACATTCTTGGTTATTGGCTATCCACACACTGAACATATAACAATATATATATATATATATTTATCTGTGTTTAATATTTTTCTTCTCTGTGTTTAATATAATATTGATGATTATGCATGCATAAAAGCAATATACCAGATAAAGAAAATGCGTTTTCTACTTAGCTACGAGCCATCGTTTAGCAATTGAGCCACAAAATCAGTTTCAAAGATCAAGTAACATATCCATAATGAAAGCATGAAACAGTATCATAAAATGCAGTGCAAAAACATAAAATGCCCTCGTTAGTCTTCACAAAAGTCTTGATACAAACCTGTCCATATAAAACATAACCAATTGTTACATATTTTCATCAAAACAAACAAACTATAAAATGATCTAACACATAACCAAACATCAAATGTTCGATCAAACATTTCAATCTTTTCATCTTCAACACTCCACTCCTGAACTACTTGCTTTTCTTTTAATTAAAGGAACGTGAGTATAACTTCACAAGAACAAGAAGTATAGTAATCAATGAAATTGACGCTTCTGTTCACCGAGGCAAAAACATAAGTTAAGTCTATCATATGAAGACAAAGAAGTTTAGTAACAGGTTCGTAAGAAGAAGAAAAGCATCAAACAATTATTTAATTAATCACAATAATCGAATCGTGTGATCACATGAATCTAGAAAGGAACAGAGAACCCAAAGTGTTTCATTTCAAGTTTGATACAACACATAGAACAATCAAAGCTTAGCACAAAATATAGCAAAAAACACTAACTTATCAGAAACTGCAGCCAAGAAGCAATACCACTCATGGCAAATGAAAGTAGCACTAGCTAAATATCTTATCCAAGGAACAGTATGTCTAGATTCAGAATTTCAGACAAGAATGATGCTAGTTCCCACAACCCTAAACCTGAAACTGCTGATGAAGCAGAGAATCTAACAGAGTTGAGAAAAAGAAACGACTTTTCTACTTTGATGTCATCGTTTATGACTCATGAGAATCCAAACGGATACAGCTCAAGTTACAAGAGCAAGAACACAAGAACTAACCCATCTCCTAACCCTCGCAGATCTAACCCATCTACATTAAGAACACAAACATGAATTTATGAAGCAAATTAAGAGGCATACGCTTACCTACGAGGAGGATTCACCTACAAGCTTTCCATCTTCTGCCACCTCATCTTCGGATTGCGTTATTTGACCTTTCCCCTTCAAACTTCTCCAAATAGTCTGCCGCTCATCTTCATCTTCATTCAACGTAACTCCAATGGAAGTGCTGCTGCTTTCTTCAAGTCCAGGTGAAGGAGACTCAACCATGTTCAGACTCTCCTGAAGAATCGGAGCAGACGGAGTTTCTTCTAGTGTAGGTAGAGGAGACTCTACCCCGTTCAGACGCTCCTGAAGAACCAGAGCAGACCGATCTTCAATTCTCAGCTTTTTACTTGCATAGAAATTAGGGATTGGCGTTTCTATATAATCGAGGAAGGCCTCCAAAACCACAGGTTTAGCCCGATGATCGTCACTGTAATTGATTTGAATCTTTGATATCGGTAAGTATATTCCGATATGAATCCAAACGAGTGCTCGAAGAACACCAATTCGGCTGTTCAAGTACAAAAGATTACGAATTAAGAAGAATCTTTCCCACGTTGAACCACAAAAGTAACCCAGAATGTATTAGAGATTACAGAAGCTGTTTCTTGAATTTTCTGAATGAAATTACAAAAATGATCGATGCTCTGTTTTTATTCAACGAGCTTCTAACTGACATAACACGTGTCATTTAATTGTTCCTCGAGTACGTTGTTATAACAGACTCTCGCAGCTATTAATCTCCTGCCACGTGTTACTTCCTCTGTTTCATTAACCCTGTATCAAATCTCCCCCGCCAAAAACATCTTGACCACAAGGTGTGAAGGTAGGGTACTTCTTTTCCAAGTCATAGAGATACTCCCATGTAGCTTCTTCTTCGGCTTGATTTGTCCATTTCACCAAAACCATTGTTGCAGCTCTTCCTTGTCTGTTCACCATTTTCCTCTCCAAAATATAATCAGGTTCCTTGGTGAACACGTCTTGTACTATGGATGGTAAATGGTTTGTTGTAGACACATTTCCCACTGATTTCTTTAGCTGAGAAACGTGGAACACAGGGTGAACTCTTGATGAATCTGGTAACTGCAGCTTATAGGCGACCTTTCCCATTTTATCAAGAATCTTGTAGGGGCCATAGTACTTAGGTGATAACTTCGGACCCGAACGCATAACCACTGACTTCTGTCTGTAAGGTTGGAGTTTAAGGAACACCCAGTCTCCAATCTCAAAGCTTCTTTCACTTCTATGCTGATCAGCTACTTGCTTCATTCGGTGTTGTGCTCGCAACAGATGAAACTTCAGTAGTAACAGCATGTTCTCACGTTCTTGTAAGCACTTGGCTACAACCTGTACTTTCGACTCTCCCGGAACATAAGGAAGGTGAATTGGAGCTGGTTGACCATACACAATCTCATAGGGTGTAGTTTGTGTAGCCGTATGGAAACAAGTATTGTACCAATATTCCGCCAACGGTAGCCACTTACTCCATAGGTGTGGTTTGTCACTGGTCATACACCTTAAGTATGTCTCCAAACACCTATTGACCACCTCCGTCTGACCATCGCTTTGAGGGTGGTAAGCTGTGGACAGATTCAATTGACATCCCTGCAACTTGAAAAGTTCTTGCCAAAATTCACTGACGAATACTGCATCACGGTCACTGACTATAGATCTTGGGAACCCATGTAGTTTGAAGAAGTTATCCAAGAAAGCCTGTGCTACTGATGAAGCTGTGTATGGATGACTCAACCCAACAAAGTGTGCTGCTTTACTCAAACGATCCACTATCACCAAGATCACTGTCTTCCCATTAGATGGTGGTAACCCATCTATAAAGTCCATTGAAATATCCGTCCACACTGCCTCTGGTATTGGTAAAGGTTGGAGTAATCCCGGAGAAGCTGTTGTCTCGTACTTACACTGCTGACACACAGTACAACTTCTCAAATAAGCTTGTATATCTTTAGCTAACCCTTTCCAATAGAATATCCCCTTAACTCTCTGCAATGTGACATCACGACCAGAATGTCCCCCCAATCCTGATCCATGTAGCCAGTCCAATATTCCGTTTCTCAATGTCATATCATTTGGAACTACGATTTTATTCTTTCTTCTCAACACTTCCAAGTTCCAACGGTAATGTTTCTCGGACTGCGGCTTCTCTTTCAGTTTCTCTATCAAGTTTTTTGTGAAGGGGTCTTGACAGTAAGCTTCTTGAATCTTCTTCAACAGGTCACATTCCATAACAGTCATTGCCATGTGTAAAATCTCAGAACCTTCGACCCTGGACAGTGCATCAGCTACCAAGTTCTCTTTACCCTTCCTATATTGTATCTCATAGTCAAACTCCAACAACTTTGGTAACCACTGCTGCTGTATTGGTGTGTTCAACCTCTGTTCCAAAAGATATTTCAAGCTTCTTTGGTCGGTCTTTATGATGAAATGATTTGTTAGCAAATAATGCCTCCACTTCTGAACCGCAAACACCACCGCTAGAAGTTCCTTCTCATAAATGGATAGATGAAGTTGCTTCCCTTTAAGGTGCCGACTGATATATGCCAAAGGGTGTCCTTCTTGCATCAATACAGCTCCTATACCCTGTCCACATGCGTCTGTCTCGACTACAAACGTTGTGTCAAAACGTGGTAAGGCTAAAATTGGAGTAGTTGTCAAGGATTGCTTCAACGTATCAAATGCAGTCTGAGCTTCTGGATTCCAAGAAAAAACATCCTTCTTTGTCAATGCAGTAAGGGGTCTTGCAATAGAACCGAAGTTCCTTACAAAACGCCTATAATACCCAGCTAATCCTAAGAATCCTCTCAGCATCTTCAGGTTCTTAGGTTCAGGCCATTCCGATATAGCCTTTATCTTTGCTGGATCTGTTGACACCCCTTTAGCCTCAATGAAATGTCCCAAATATTCAACTCTCTCCGTAGCAAAAGAACATTTACTCTTCTTAGCGAACAACTTATTTCTTCTCATCAGAATAAAGACTTTTCTTAAGTGCGTTAAGTGCTCTTCCACTGACGCACTATAGATCAAGATGTCATCAAAAAATATTAGAACAAACTTCCTCAAGTGGTCTCTGAAAACCGAGTTCATTAGCCCTTGAAATGTTGCAGGAGCGTTTGTTAATCCAAAAGGCATAACCCTATACTCATAATGCCCACTGTGAGTTCTAAAAGCTGTCTTATGTATGTCTGATGTCTCCATCCGCACTTGGTGATACCCTGCTCTCAAATCAATCTTAGAGTATACCACAGACCCTCCCAACTCATCCATTAGGTCCTCTATTAATGGAATGGGAAACCTGTCCTTAACTGTCATACTGTTAAGCTTGCGATAATCAACACAGAGACGCCATGTGTTATCCTTCTTTTTTACCAGTACTACAGGAGAAGCATAAGGACTCGCACTTGGTTGGATTGTTCCTGCAGTCAGTAGCTCTTTGACCATTGAATCAATCTCATTCTTCTGATACACGGCATATCTGTAAGGCTTCTGGTTTACAGGGTTTGAACCTTCCATTAGTGTAATCTTATGATTGTGGTTCTCTCGAAATGGAGGAAGTTGTGTAGGCTCAGCAAATATCTCCGCAAACTCTTGTGCTAAAGCCTCTATTTCAGCCACTTGACTGTACTTTTCTTCAGAAGTCACAATTGTGCTGATTTTACCCACTTCAGCTTCTTCCTCAACGTAAATCATGTGTAATTGCATTGCATTATCTTTCACCTTATCTATTCTCTTTGACTTCACTTCCTGTATTGATCCCGGTTTGATTCCACACAACAATATCTTCTTCTTCTGCCACTTAAACTGCATTTCCAACTTCAAGAAATCCCATGTAATAGGACCTAATGTCTGCAACCATTGAACCCCAAGTACTACATCATGACAACCCAACGGAATCACCATAAAGTCAGCCTGAAACTGATTCCCCTGAAACTGCCATTTCAACTTTGTCACCTTCCCACAAACTTCTATTTTACTTCCATCTGCTACTGATACTCTCGATCGTCCAGCATTCTGTACATGGCATCCCAACATCTCTGCCACTTTTTTATCGATGAAGTTATGTGTGGAACCAGAGTCAATGAGAACATAAATTGTTTTCTTCCCTTGCACTCCTTTGACCTTCATTGTAGTATAATCCGATACTCCTGATACTGCATTTAATGAGATATGAGCAATGTCCCCTACTTCTTCCATCTCCTCTTCTTCAGTATCACTCAAACTTGTACTGCGTTCTTCATTCTCATCATATTCCATCATAAAAAGTTGCGTTTTCTTGTGTTTCAAGTAGTGATCTGGTGTGTACTTCTCATCACAGTAATAGCATAACCCTTTAGCTCTTCTCTCACTCATCTCTGCACTGGTCAAGAACTTCTTTAGAGGAGGAGTTATGTCTTTTGGTTTTGGCCACACTTCCTTCTTTGTCTGTAACAATCCTTTCGTCTGACTGTTATGGTTTTGAGACTTTGAGTTACTCCAGTTGCTTCCAAACTGTTTCTGCGGATGTGCTTTCTCATACAACCTTCCCAACACCAAGCACTCTCTAGTGGTCTGCGGATGAAACATTCTCACATGCATCTGAGTATCCATACGTAGACCTGCCAAGTATGCACTCAAAAGATGTTCTCCAGGCATTTGCAGACGAGTTCGTATAATCTCAAACTTGGCATGATATTCTGCAATTCCTTCCGTCTCTCTCAACTCTTTTAACTCCGCCATTGGATCGTCTAACACTTCCTCAAATCTTTCACGTATCAGGTTTTTATAAACTCTCCAACTTCTCAACAATACATTGTCTACATCTTCCTGAATCATAGCTTGATGCCATGTTGACGCCAAGCCATCAAAATGAATCGAAGCTATTCCCACCTTAGATTCTTCTGGTGTATTATCCACGACAAAAAATTGTTCTGCTTTCCCAATCCACTCACGAATCTTCTCTCCATTGAATCTCGGAAAATCGATTTTAGCCAATCTTGTCATTCCAGTATAATACGTTTGATTACCTTGACGATTCTGGTTCTGATTATGTTCGTCATGGATTCTTGGTGATTCCGATCTTGTATTACGGTTATCACTCGCCGATGCTCCATTGTTGTTTTGATTACGTGACATCAACCGAAAAGCTTCCACCATATCGGCGATACTCTTCTCCGTCTTCTCGCTTTGCAAAGCCAACGCCTTCTCTAAGGCCGCGAATCGACTATCAACCTCATCGTCTGATTCACGCGTCGTCGCCTTCCGTAGTGTTTGTGACCTAGTCTCCGCCATGCTCCGCCGTCACTCAACTCCGTTTCCGAGGAAAGAGAGCTCTGATACCACTGATATCGGTAAGTATATTCCGATATGAATCCAAACGAGTGCTCGAAGAACACCAATTCGGCTGTTCAAGTACAAAAGATTACGAATTAAGAAGAATCTTTCCCACGTTGAACCACAAAAGTAACCCAGAATGTATTAGAGATTACAGAAGCTGTTTCTTGAATTTTCTGAATGAAATTACAAAAATGATCGATGCTCTGTTTTTATTCAACGAGCTTCTAACTGACATAACACGTGTCATTTAATTGTTCCTCGAGTACGTTGTTATAACAGACTCTCGCAGCTATTAATCTCCTGCCACGTGTTACTTCCTCTGTTTCATTAACCCTGTATCAATCTTCACTAACCGGTCTTGGGAAGCGTCGTACTGAATTACCCAGAGAGGCACACTTCTAGACGTGAAGACAAATTTTCCCACATCGATTGTACCAAGGCATCGGTGCTTGGATAATTCAGGAGGAATGACATACGGTAGTTTCGACCACTTTTCTTCTTCCAAAATCCAAATCCTAAGAGCCCTGATCAAACCTAATTTGTGGTTCACCTTGATCAAACTACTTTTTTGGACACCCCAGGGTAGTGGTAATGCAATGATTCTGAAATCTTCTCTGTTCACGTCAAAGCACATTACACTAAAGAAACCCGCTTCAAAGTATATTTTGCCCTTTAAGAACACTCCGCTGTAGCCTGCAGGTTTGTCTATAGAATGAACAAAATCAAGCTTCATGCAATTAACTTCCCTCCAAGAACTGTTTTCATCAACAAGGGACAAAACTCGAAACTCCATGTCTCTTCGTGGATAGAAAATCACACAAAGCACCTTGAAAATTTTGACGTTGTCATCGAAACCGAGATAGTAACGAGTAGTATGACACCTCATCAAACCCCTGCTGAGATTGGGTAAAAGCTTATGAATTCCCCAAGTCGGGTTGTAAATACCACATTTTCCTCTACGGGAGTAACAGATCATTGTGCCACGAACAGGTGGTGAGATGTATGGAAAATGAGACACGAATCTTGAGAGACGTACTTGGCTTTGCTCCCACCGCTCGGGAGGCACGGTTTGAAGGATAGAATGAAACCACCTGTAATAGGTTTGCGTACGATCTATGAAAGATGTGATAAGGATCCGAGGGTTTGCGAATGACTCAGACCAAGTATACGAGCCAATAAGTGAAGCCCATTTTGTTGAGACGGAGAAAAATTTGGAAGCTGACTTCTTGAGCGGAAGCCTTTTAATGATTTCCAGGACCAAGTCATTCGGAAATTGATGCATTGTAGTACGTATGTTAACTCCGACTTCAACCTAACAAAATCAAATTCACATAACCAAGCGGACATTAGGAAACAATAATAAACACAAAACTGAGAATCATATGAACCAGGGTTTCGACTGCATCAAAGCTAACACGAAACAACCAAAACTAGTAGATAGCTTCAGAAAATCAACAGTGCTAAACACTCGGTCACAGCAACAAGAGCATAGACCAAACGAAACTATGAGACAAGGAATCATATAAACACTCAGCCACAGCAAGAAGAACATAGAGCAAATGAAGGAATCATATAAGTCGTGTGAATCCATCTTCAAACCATAAAGTTTTTTTTTTTTTTCATTTCAAGTTAATCAGAAAAAGTGTAATCAGTAGGCAATCCAAAACATCAAGTGTGTGCCTTCTCGCTCAACATTACCAGAGCTTCCCGTAGTGCCTTCACAACATACTCCTGGTACGATTTCATCTCGTACTTCAGCCTTGCTCTACCTAAGAAATCATACAAAAAATACATGAACATTAACAAGGACCGAAGAAAAATCTTAATTCAAGACTTCAAACATATGTATCATCAAATTAGCAAGGGAAAGAACCTTGACAGTGTTGATTGAATGCATCCAAATCTTGCTTTGTAGCAAGGAAGCCATAGAGTAGGCGAACGCCTCCAGAAAACCAACTGCCGCTACGGTCCCATGCGTCTCTGTCTAACCCTTTCTGAGCTAAGTCCATGTGCAGACGATCAGCCTCAAGATAGCCGGTGGCGCTACTCTCAAAGATCAGAACACTCATCCCACAATGGCCCTGTGGACCATAGGAATGGCGTACTCTAATAGCAGGATAATCGTTAAAGTATTTCAGCGGCCCCGGGTAGCCCATTCCTAGCCACTGATATTCATTAACAAAGTTAGTTTAGTTCCTGCTATGATGAGCAGAAAGGGAGTTATAAAAGGTAAAAAGACAGAAGTAAAGTTCACCTTATCATTATCGTCCTTGTCCAGTAGTCTAGTATTCATAATGATGACCATTGGCGGCCAGACAATTTCATGATCCTTTTCCTCCTCAGCCAAACCCTCCAATTGCCGGGAACTTTCACCGCAGGGAATGACAGATGCTCCTCTCATCTGCAGATACTTGTCTAGAACTTCAGCCAGATCCCTGTGGAGCTTAACTCGTGTATCTACCTTTGTCCTCGCATGAGCTAGAAGTAGCTGAAGGTTGTACCTGTCAATATCACCAGGCCCGTTCTGGCAAGCTGGACAATGCCACTGCCTCTGTGGTTCGTTTATCTGCTCGATGGACAAGCTATCCAAGCTGTCAAGAAACTTCTTAAACAACTTACTCTGCTCCCTTGTCCCATGACTTTGTTGACTCACATCGGAGTCTTTATCATCACTCGCAAGGTGTCCATCGTCTTGTGAAGGACCCATCTTCGTCTCAGAAAAACCTTTCACCAACTGTTCAACGTCTGGGTTAGAGTCACCCTGAGAGACGCTCTTTACCTTATCACCCCTGGAACCCATATCGAACCAACCTGCGCATCAACCAAAGCCAACAATCACCATTCATAACTAAAAAGTTAAAAATAAGAGGCGGACCTCAAAAATTACAGGTTTTCTCAGTGAAAAACTCCGATCAACTTAGCGATAACGAGGAAAGCACAACAGACCTAAAAGCATGAACAAATACGAAGCCGGCCTAGTTTACAGACTTTATATACAAAAATATCAAAACGGTAAGCATACTAATGTGTACGACGGGAGCGATCAAGATCTCTGATGAGTAGCTTACCGAGTAAACGACGAGTGTAAGCGAGAGTAAACGACGAGTGTAGGCGAGAGTAAACGACGACGAGAGTAAACGACGACGAGAGTAAACGATGAGTGTAAGCGAGAGGAAACGACGACGAGAGGAAACGACGAGTGTAAGCGAGAGGAAACGACGACGAGAGGGAACGACGAGTGTAAGCGAGAGGAAACGACGAGTGTGAGCGAGAGGAAACGACGACGAGAGGAAACGACGAGTGTAAGCGAGATTAAACGACGGCGAGATTAAACGACGGAGAGATTAAACGACGGAGAGAGTAAACGACGGCGAGAGTAAACGAGGAGTGTAAGCGAGAGGAAACGTCGGAGACTTCTGAAAACTAGTAGTGAGCAAGGAGAGGAGAGTGTCAAGAATCAAGAAGAAAAAGAAAGCTGAGTCCGGACTCCAAATTTTCATTAACTTTAATTTTCTTTTTTACCTTTTCTATTTTCTGGGTCCGGGTTTAATTATTACGTACGTGCGAATATGTTGGTATTGGAGTTTAAAGACAAAAACAAAAAAAACTAATACATGGCATATTCTAATCATTGGATTATGGTTGGTTGCTTAACTATAGTTTTTTAGTCGTTATTAGTGCCAGTTTCCCATGTTATATATAGCTACTAGATATTTTATGATTACTTTACTAATAACTTGATAAATATTTTATTGATTTGTAAAGAAAATTGTGTATCTAAGATATTTTTTATATTTAAATTAGTTTTTAAATTTTTTTTGGATCTGTGGTTTATCAATGATCCAATAATTCAGTTTAAGTTCAAAATATCCATATTTAAAACTTCTGAAAACACTAAAATTCAAGATTAAATGATTGACCCGATGAATGACTCATATGTGATCAATTTAATTTGAATTGTTATAGTTTTATAGTTTGTCACTTTTTAATTTAAATTTTGAAGTTCATTATTTTGAAATTTTATGAAATTATGACATTTCTATAAATATTTGATAAAATGATAGATATAAATAATTAAGAACTGTAAATATGTTTTTAATTTTAGAGTGGCCACTCAAATAAGGAGACATAGGTTTATAATAATTAAATAATTCTATGAATGAAACCGGGTAGGAGTTTTAACAGGATTGATGTAGTTGTTGAAACAGAGGTTTAATACATTTTATACTATTGATAAGCGAATTTAAATTAATTATTTTGGGTGTCTCAGTGTCATGGAATGAAACCGGTACGTATTTAATAGAATGGAGTAATTGAGGAACATAACCGGGAAAGAAGTTGACGTGTGTTAATAAGAGATAGAATATTAAGATAGATGGGTATAATTAACTACATAGTTTGTTAGTGTATTTAATTTAAAACTTACAAAAAAAAAGGGTTATGTGGGTCCCATTTTAACGGCCTATTCTCGTATTATTTATAACAAGATAGATGTAACAGATATCTGGGTAATTTGCGTGAGCTTCCATTGTGGGTCCCATTTATAGCCACCTTTTCTCTTGTTATTTATTTACTTTAAATTCTAAACGGGTGATTGATTACAGAATAATCTCAAAATGTATACAGTTTACCACCATCAACTCTTCCAGAGTTTGTGGACAATCTAAATAATGAAACATGACGAGAAGATATTGTATACGACAGTATTTTCAATATCTAGAAACATTGTGATAAGAGATAAATGTTACATACTGTAACTTAACGGTACCAAAAAATCAAACTGTGAAATGACAAATGATTACAGTATATTCATAAGCATGAACCCCAAAAGAGAACAAAAAGACAAAATATACTAAAACGCAAAAAAAAAAGGAAAACTTTTCAGGTTTGGGTCCATCTAATAAAAGTAAACAATAAAGTTTTAAGTTAAATTAGTTTTAAGTTTAGATCAAAATAATTTAAAAAAAAAGGAAATCAGATTTAAGTAGAGAGAGAGAAGAAATTTAAGGACGTTAGATGTCTTATTCAGCACCCTGCATCCCACTTTCTTGTCCCCTTTTACTCATCTTTAATTACTTTTATACCCTTCATATTGTGATCCCCTATTTCACATGGAAAGGGTAGTATTAGTCCTTATAAACAGACTAATAGACAGACTAAATAGACAGATTAAATAGACAGACTAATAGACAGCGTATATGATGGGAATTCAAGCGCTGCAGACGACCATTCCCTTTCGGGTGGAAACTAAAAAAATATGTGACTCCCCCCGTAACTGATCAATGGTTCAAAATGCGTTACAGCAGATCCGACGATCATAATTTTCGTCCCAATTAAATCTGATCCGTCGGATCAGAATCCAACATAAAGAACCCATAACACAATGCTTAATCTTCACCGCTTAATTTCAATACATCAGGGCATTTAGATCTTTGGATTAGATTCATATCCGATTATGTCAAATACAAATATATGTCATTCGAATCTAAGATAGTGAAAACCTAATACAATAATTATAATTTATCTAATATAGTTAAAACCCAATACAATAATTATAATTTATCTAATATAGTTAAAACCCAATACAATAATTATAATTTGTCTTTCCAGTCATGTCGATTCCATATCGGATCTTAAAGAGTTGGATTCAATGGGATATTATTATTATTATTATTATTTTTGGATCTAGATCGGGTTCGGATTTTCTTGGATTCGACCAAAAAAAAACTCAAAAACACGAAAAGTCTAAAAATATTTAAAATACTTGAAAATATCCAAATTTTTATCTAAAATTTAATCCGAAGACATAAAAACCATCCTAAATTTTATTCAATTATACGAGCTATATTTCTAAAAAAAAATTTATCTGAAATCCAAAACTATATCCAAAAAAAACCTAAAACTGAAACTTTAAAAAACATTCTTAATACCAAAAATATATTAAAACACTCATATTTACTTAGTATATATACCAGATATTTCAGATACCTTATTGAGTCTCGGATTTGAATTTCGTACAAGACCCACAAATTTTCCACAATAAAAACTCAATAGGGTAAAATAGCATTCTCCGTATCCTATCCAAACCGATTTTTTGTTTCGATCCTTATTTAGGTTTTTTAGTCCGGGCAAAATACACATTTAATTTTTAATATTGCCACTTGCTTTAAATTTCTTTTTTACCTTTTTTATTTTCTGCACCCTGTTTTCAATGGCCCATTTATTACGTACGGACATGGTCTTTTTTTTATGTTACTTATTTGGAGTATATTGTCATTCTTCCACATTATCTTATTTTTATGGCTATTTTGCGTGAGACTCCCATGCATGGATGTTCCAGTTTTCACCGTCTATTATCTTATTTTTTTTTCCTTAGGCACTTCTATAAAATTATATGAAGCCAGTTGCTATAAATTCGAGAAACACATATTTATCAGTAGGTCATAACTTATATGGGAGAACAAAAAAATTAGACAATCAACACAACACATTTTAGAATCTGAAAATAAAAACTACAAAAATAATGTCAAATTGATCCCTAAAATTTTGAAAACGCACCATTTCTGATCTAAAATTGGTCAGTCCAGGAGATTATCTAGTGGCGGATCAAAAAAATATTTTACTGAGGTTAACTATATTTGTGTGTATATATATAATTATATATAAAAATATCAAATAATTATAAATATTCCATATTACAGCCTTAAATAAATTCAGTGTTAATATTTTAAATACATTAAAATATAAAACGAAACACAAAATTACATATTCTTAATAAATATGAATATAACTGAAATTTTGATAAATAGTAACATGTTTCTATTTTTAAAGTAAATATACTATAAATAAATAAAATGTATATATTTATTTATCGATTAAGTAGTTAAACTTATTTATTAAACAACCAATTAGTATTATTTTTGTTTGTATGAAAAGTACTAAATGCAATTTAGTAATTATTTTGTACTGTTTTTGTTTGTATAAAGAGTATTAAATGCAATATAACTTTACAAATCGTCATGCATTATACAAAAAGTATAGATGGAATATTTCGGATTACGGTGGAAAAATAATGACTGTGTGAGTGGTTTAGGGTGGAGTTTTAAGGATCAAATCAGTTTTAAATTAATTACTGGTGTGTGGCATGAGTTTTTCAGTTTTATACGCTGAAATAGAAATTTTACTTTGGACAACTTCATGTATGAGATACACGAGGATAACCTCGATTTGTTTCAAAACGAACTGTTCAAACCTAGCAGACAGGACTACGAATCTGATGGACTGATCATTATTTACCACGAAAATTGAAGTAGTCCAAAGATTACAAAAAAATTTTGGAGACGTGAACCCGATTCATTTCATGGGAGTAACAATAGTTGAGCGGACTCGTTAACAAAAGAGGCAAGAAACATAGGTCTTATTTTCTTTAAAATAATCATACTTGTATTTTGATTGTGTGTGTTATGTGAGTTTAAAGCGAGGTTCATGTATGCTGAAGTAGACTGTAAAAGAGTCAGGATTGTATTTATCTGGAAAAGTTTTTTGGATTAACAGAGTTCAATCTACACTCGCTAAGAAACCAATTCGTTGCCTACTCTTTCATCGACAAAGATGGATGGCTTTATAATATTTCTCGTTTCTAATGAAACGCTCGTTTTTATTTTGTTGTTACCAAGCTATTTTATAATCTTGTTGAATATAATATCATTGTGTTTAAACTTTATACATTGTTATTTCTATGGATTTACTATCTTTAACGGAGAACTATCTTTTTTTTTTTGGAGAACTAACAAAGTACTATGTTGCCTACTAAAACGTTAACAATGTTTTGTATCATTCTTAACTTTATTTATCAGTTGTTGTAGCCTCTTTGATATTATGCAGATTGCTGAGAAATCCCGCTGGTAAACAACCACGGCTCTTCTCCTTAAATTTATTTTGAAGTATAACGTTGAAATATCTTATATGGTTAGGTTTATTTATTTTAAATACAAAGAAACCATGAGTTATATAATCTCGCTAGTGTATAATAAACTCATGAGTTAATATTCATGTCTCGTGAACAGTGCTATTCATAAAATTTTAGGATTGAATACAATTTAATAAGAACATAGGCAAAAATGTAGGTTTAATAGTTTATGGTTACTTATTAACTACCAAAAATTTAGAGGTAATATGCCAATGTTAATCAACACTATGAATTTTCATAATCGTCGGAGAAGAATCACGAGAAAAAAATATGATTGAATTGTGAAAAAAAAAAGAGAATAAACTATGAGAGAGATTCATAAAAATTTATGTGTAATTGAAGTTTTAAAAGAAATAATACATATTATACATATAGTATATTCTAACCATTTAATTATTATTGTTAGCTGCTTAGTTATAGTTTTTTTAATGGTTATTAGTGCTAATTTCCCATCTTTTAGATAGCTATGTCCATAACCGGTTTTGTTTGTGATGTTGACTTGTAAATGGATCCTAAATTAAAATTTTAAACCAAGAACTGTCAGGTTATTTTCAGAAGCCAAAAACCTGACCGTACCAAACAGAATCGAACCGAACCACTCAATTTCAAGTAGGTTGGTTTTGAATTTCCCGGTTTAAGTTTCTTTTGGTTTTTCAGCTCCTCCGTCTCTCGGCTCCCTCTATCCGTCGTTGCACAGCTTCTTACTCTTATTCTCCGTCGCCTCCACCATCTCGCTTAGCCTCTACCTCTTCGTTCTGTACCGTTCCATCAATGGCAGCTAGCCATCATAAGAACGAGGCGTATCTCTCCGCCGTTATCCCCAAGCGTATCACCCTCTTCGAGCAGATACAAGCCAACCAGCTCGAGAAGCTCAATTCTTTGCCACACGATGCGAGAGCTTATCTGTATACCAATACTCTTTGTTCATCGAAGCTTGAGCTGTTCAAGTTTGATAGTGATAAAGGCAGGGACACCCTCTAGTGTTTTAGATTAATCTTTATTTGATGATTGGAAGTTTTTTTACTGGTGTGAACTTGGGTGCAGGCAGGAGTATGGGTGTCAGCTATGTATAGGACCATGTACAACGAGAGGGGAGGTAAGTGCAGCTTGTGTGTATGTTTTGTTGGCTAAGAGTAGAACACGAAAGAAGGAAACCATAGTCTGGTTCTTGCTCTCTGTAATGCTGTGTAGAGGTGGCTACCGTTGATGTTAGCTGTGGATTGTTATTGCAGGGTTTCTACTATGATGCATTTTATGAAAACGACTTAGGGCTGAATGACAATCACTTCCCTAATGAGAATCACATGAAATGTGTTACCCAACTTTTGGCCTTGATTCTCTTATATTTACTTATCAGGAAGCGCAACCGTTTTGAAATGATTGAAGTGGCAAAAGATCAGGCAATTGAGATGTTTTCTGATAACAAGTTTAAGGTGTGTCAGATCTACATATTATTATCATTTAATGTGTTAATGTTTCTCTAACCCCACATTCATATACTGAATGTGTTTTTAAGACTCATGCTTTTGTTGTTAATCATCTTCGTCAAGGATTTACCTGCGGACAGGACCATTACTGTCCATAGATGTGGCGCTCTTGTTGATTTCTGTTGTGGACCGCACCATACCAAACACTTCTTTTGTGAAAGCTTTCAAGTGTTTGAGGGTGAGTCACTTTTGCAGAGAGGTTTATGGGATATCTTATCCAGATCAGAAACAGCTGAAGGTACCCAATTTTCTTAAAATATTCTGACTGCTGCGCAGGGTTCTGAGTATGCATAACATTGATTGTCTTTGTCTTGGTTTTTGCAGAAATATCTTCAGAAGAGGCTAAAAAGTATGACCACAGACTATTGGGCCAAAAGCAGGAACTTTTCTTTTGTCATTCACTCAGGTTCTTTCAGTGTCACCCAACAGTGTTTTCCTCTTCATGTTTCACCATACTGATATATACTCATTTCTTGCTCCAGCCCTGGGAGTATTCAGGTGACGACAAAGCGAAGAGGAACAAACCTGTAATGATACATAGAGCCGTGTTGGGATCTGTATGTTTGCCATATTGTTGGAGCATTACAAAGGAAAAAAGGCCCTTCTGGTTAAGTCCGCGCCAGGCTCAGGCCCTAGTTTGCCCCATATCAAAGAAATCTGAGGAATATGCATTAAAGGTTACATTCCTTTCTGCACTCCTTAGTGAGCACTTGTGGTGGTTCTTGTCTGACTTATTTGCAGCTTCTGATCTCTGACTTTTCTTTTGTCTCTCATACATTCAAATAGATGAAATAACAAATAATTTGATGATCCACACTGACAAATTATAAAAACTCCAGTCAACACAACTCTTCAGTCTCTCCCTTTGAGTCTGAGTTTTAGTATCCAAGCACACACTTAAGATCTAACACTTTCACATCTCACGTGCTCTCTCTCTCCTCTCTAGATACAGTTTGTATCAAAATAACGCGCCTTTTCTCTCTGAAAACCAGTTTGCAGTTTCACTTGGCCTCTCTCCCAGATCCTTCCCCCCAGGAACTCTGTATGCGTCTTCATGCCACCTTTTTTCTTCTATTATCTTCACATTCGTTAGGTTTTTGATGTTTGATCCTTCGACAATTTTTCCTTTTTGGTTACAATTTTGAATTTTCGAATTTTGTAATCCTAACAAAGATACTTTTTGTTCCCTACAATTGCTTTAGTTTAGTAACTTTTTGTCCTCAGTAGGGTTTACAAAAGATGGAAGCTTTTGTCCTGTGTTAACACACACAACTTTCTTCTTCTTCTGAGTGTTTGCAGAGAGATAATGGGGTTTATCTCAAGGACTGTTTTTCCAGCGTGCGTGCGTGTCTTCGTTTGTTCTCCTGCTCTCAGGACGAGGTCTCTACATCCCCTGAAGCGTTACAAGATACTCCTCCTCGACTGTAAGCATTTCCTTCCAGTTTATTTGTTAAAAGTTTCCACTTTTCACTTGTAAATGAACGTAGTCTTTGCTTCTGAGCATCTCTTTGTGTGTTAAGGACACATCGATACATATTTGTTACATTTTAACAAACTTAATATGCTTAAGTGTCATTCGATATATAAGTTTTGATTTGTTGATTTAAAAACGTGCTTGGTACTTTAATGGCATCTCTTTAAGATGGTGGACCAAATGAGAGAAAGATTGTCTAATTATGTGAGTATGCTGCCAAAAACCCAGTCCATATACCCAAGGTATAGTTTTTCTCTTTTGAATCTTACTACTTAGTTGATAAGGTGGAGTCTTGCGCATAAGTCCAGCTTGGTACTTTGTGGCTGTCACAGGTTGCTAAGATTTTTAAAGAGATATCTTACAAGGACCTTCGTTCCCAGCAGATGAAGTTCATCAATATTGTCACTTGAGGCTTACAACAACATGCTTTTCCGTTGCAAGGTCAGATGTAAGCTTTTCTATTACCAATGCACAAGGCATAGAAAACATAAACTTTTCATCTTCCCAAAAAATTCTATCCGGTTTTAATCAGTGGTTTTGTATGTTTGTTTCTTTATTAGGTGTGGTTTATGGGAGAGTTTTCACCTATCTTTGTAGCTGTTGATGAGATTGTACATGCAATTCTTGATAATTACGGGGCAGGTATGATCGTTCAGACCAATGAAGACAGAGAAGAGCAAAAATGTAACTGGGTGGATGAAGTGATAAGATGTAACTGGAGCTGCAGTCAGCGGTTGTAATAGCCGTAGCTACATGATCGTCAGACCAAGAACTGCAAGAAAAGATCAAGCTCTATTGACTAAGTAACTAACTCTACTCTTTAATCTTTGCTGTCATTTTTTTCCTTCGAAATTTACTTAATTGTTGATTGTTTCAGAGAAGAGACTGAGATGCCCAAAGTTTGGGCACATATTTGTCTCCAGAGGATGGTTGATCTGGCTAAAGTAATCACAACTCTGTGGCAATCTTGGATCCTATGTTTAGCTATTTTACCTCTAGACGCCAAAGGACTCCTCCAAATGGTCTAGCTGTGAGAGTTCTGTCTGATGCAACATACTTGATGGAAACCTCTGGTATCTACTACTTTGTCTCTCGTCTTTTCTGTTAGAACATAGCTTTTTGTCTCACAGTTATGTTTCTTTATATATTAGGGAGTCAGCAGTTGGTTTTATCGTCTGTTGTACGTCATCTCGACAATAAGCATGTTGCCAATGATCCTGAACTCAAGGCTTATATCATACAAGTTGCTGGCTGCCTAGCAAAGCTGATCAGGACCAGCTCGTATCTTAGGGATATAAGTTTTGTTAACGACTTGTGTCGTCATCTGAGGAAAAGCTTTCAGGCAACATCGAGGCCAATTGGAGAAGAGTAATTCAACTTGAACTTGATGCTTCAAAACTCCATTGAAGACTGTCTGCGGGAGCTTCCTTCTTCAGGTGTTGTTTCACGTGCAGTGGTTGGATCAATGTTGGTTCTCGCTCATGCAATGTCTTCAGCATTATCATCATCTATGCGTTCACAACAGGTTTTTCCAGACACCCTTCTTGACGCCCTTCTAAGAGCCATGCTGCATCCAAATGTGGAAACTCGTGGGGGAGCCCTTGAAATATTCTCTGTAATTCTGTTGCCAAGTTCTGGTAAATCTCAGGCTGGACTTGCACCAGTGAGATCTTCTGGCTTAATGAATCCAGGAATTTGAGGAGTAATACAACCTCCACGTTTACATCTATCGCTGCTAGATTAGACAAGCTTAGAAAAGAGAAGGATGGCGTCAAGGTTGAGAAGAACGGTTATAATAATACTCAAGAGGATCTTTGTTTTTTTTTTTGTCACAGACTCAAGAGGATCTTAAGAACTACAAATCTTCCCCAAACTTTCACAAGTTGACTTCCATGATTGATAGGACTACTGTATGATAACATTTTTCTTTGCTTACAAATACTATGTACTAATAGACCATCACAGGCTAATAGCAACCATCTAATACTATCTTGTGATGCAGTTACCATCTACGATGAAGTTTACTGAAGATCAAATAGGGCAACTGTTATCTGCATTTTGGACACAATCAACTCTTTGTGATATATTATCTTCAAACGTTGAAGCTATTGCTCATTCTTTCAGTTTGGTCCTTCTTTCCTTGGGACGAAAGGTCACTCTCTGTTTCTGAATATTTTGCTTTGTGAGAAAAAGTCTACACTTTGGTGATGCTATACTTAAGCCTCTCATGATCATTTTAACCGCAGAATACTAATGACGAGCTTGTTGTACGAGCCTTCCAGCTTCTCTTCTCGCTGAGGAACCTTTCTTTGGACCTTAACAACGGTACTGATTGATAACACTCTCTTAAACTGATCAAAGATTCAGAAACCGCTTATGTGCATTCAAATTTTTTTTATTGCCAGGCACATTACCGACGGTTTTCAAGCGGTTGATCCTTGCTTTCTCCACAAGTACGTTGATGTTCGCTGCCAAAATATATCAAATTCCTCATATTTGTGAAGTGCTGAAGGGTTAACTTCTTGGTGACGTGAATTCTTCGCAGGGTGTTATTTCAGTCACTATATTTTCCATGGCGTTTGTGTATAACTTGATCATGTGCTCAAAATGTTTCAGGCAGATCCGTATCTAGTCATTGGTCGGAGACTTACAACTTCGCGTAAAACCACAGGTAAATATGAAAGACTTTGGGTCCTCAGGAGATAGCCAGATGGCTACTTCGACGTTGTTTGAGATGCGAAGCAAAGTAGAACTGTCTAACACTGTCATAACCGATATCATTGCAAAACTTTTATGTAAGATTATAAAGGTAAAGCTTTTATTTTATATGTTTCTCAGTAAAGTTAGCTCTGAAGCCTAAGCATTAGCTCTAAATTGTATAACATTATATGTATTCTTTTATTAGCTTTAGGAAGCTGATGCAACAACTCTCTGAGCCATTCACGCCTGGTGATGCTTTCAGTTTGGATCACGGCCTATGATCGAGCCTGAACCAAACCAAAGTATCTCTAAGGAATCACCACTGTCCTTTGATCAGGTAAAGTATTCTCTCAATGGTCAAGAACCAGATTGGATTTTTCTTTAAGACTTCGAATGTTAAATATAATTTATTACGCTTGTGTTTCTTAACGTACATTCAGGATCAATGGTTGAGGATGAACTGACGAGAGAACTCTCTGTACGTTTTCACCAAAGAGGGTCTCCTTCACCATCTTGTCCTCAAGTTATCAGCATTGACCAGCTCATGGAATCTGTAAGCGCAGACCGTATTAGACATAAGTTGGAAACTGGTTGATATGGATTTGTATCTTCTTATGATTGGTTGGTTCATAAATTTGTTGTGTAGGCGCTTGGGGTGGCTGGCCAAAGTGGTTGTGGTGTCTCTGCTTCCTTATGACACAATGACAACCCACTGCGAAACCTTTGGGACTGGGACGAGACAGAGGCTCTTAGGGTTGTTGGCTACAGAGAACCTGCTCTTGTCCTCACTAACAATGAGATCGGTCATAACTTTATGATCCCATATTAGCTGGTCAAGAGAAGTTGAAAACTTTACCATCTGAGACTTTACACGTCGATTCTTAATGTTACCGGTAACAGAAGATAAGAGAGAATCTTGTGTGCAGCAGGATTCGTGGTCTATGATGATAACGAAGTTATGTTTCCTGGTAGTCTGTTATTCTGTAGAATGACAAACAATACTATATACTAGGTGGCTTGCCCGCACATGCGGGCATAATTTTCTTTATAAAATTACTTATTAATATATATATTACTAATTTAAAAATTATAAAAATAAATTATTATTTATATTTTTATTTAATTTTAATGTAATTTTTATGTATATTATGTTCATTATTAATAAATCAATTTTAGAATTCATTCAATTATATAAAATTAATAATTTCACTTGATTATATTTAGTTATGTATTTTCTATTTTTTAATTTTATCTTTTTATTAAAAGATTTTTTGGATAACAACACAATATATATATATATATATATATATATATATATATATATATCAGAATTATCTTTTTATTTTAAATAAATTTTAGATTTTGGATAATTCTTATTATTATTTATTTTAATCATTTATCTGATAAAAATAATTTAAATTCGTTTTTATTTTTGAATAAAATTTATTAAGGGCATAAACGATATTAACCGCTCTAACTTTTAACGTGAGAGCTCCGTTGCGAAAAATCACTTCGCAAATAATAGTATAGATTAGCCATCAATCAATTATTTTATAAAACATTTTTTTAATAATACAGAAAACGTGGTATTCTCTGATATGTTTCTTGTATTTATGCAAAATTATATATTCATTGTTATAAACGAAAGATCAAAAGTAGCTGCGCCGAAATTGAAGAAAATATTAGTCATGTGGACCCCATCGTCACTATGCATGCACAGTATTTTCAACTTTTTACTTCTATAAATATGGACGATTGCAAGCATTTGTAATACACTCATCTTTCCATCTCTTTATAAAACTCTCTCTATATCTCAGTGTTATTAAATTCTTACGGGTATAAAATTTCGTTTTTATTTAAATTTCTCGACACTATAATTTATAAGTTATTTCATAACACGTTATCAGCACGATCACTCTGCGATTCGGTAAAGTTTATTTGTATCATATTTACCCTGCTATAATGGCCGGTATACCGCCTTTATTACTATTTATTATTTTATAGTAATTGTTTTAATTTATATTATTTATATATATTAATGTGGGCGGTATGTCGCCCCGTTAAGATTATTAAATATACTATAAATATAATATAGGCTTGGCTTTGCCGCCATATAATTTATATTATTTATCTATATTAATGTAGGCGGTATGTCGCCTCGTTAATAAACCTTAATTGATAAATATGCTATGACTATTGGCTTGGCTCCGCCGCCGCATAATTTATTTATTGCATAATATTGGTCTGGCTCTGCCGCCGCATTATTTGTTTAATGTTTTACACAAATAATTTTATCACTAGAATAAATATTGATATTTGCATATGAATATTATATAAATATTTGGTCGCTTAGATAAAATATTTTGAAATTTATTGATTCTGGTTGACTGCTTATTACGATATTTTCAGACTGATTTTTGGTTCAAACATTTTAACCCCAACGGTCACAAAGAATTTTTTTTAAAATTCCCCCCTTTTCCAACGGTCATGAACAGTGTTTTTTACCTATAAATACACTCATCCTTCATTCATTCAACTCATCCAAAACATTTCATCTCCTCCCAAATATTTTCAAATCGCTCTCCTCCGATTTTCGTTGCAAGAATGATGATTCGGCTATTTTTGATTTTGTGTACGATTTTTATTTTTACTTCCATGTATTTGATTTATCTTGGAGGAGTTAATGCTGAAAATTTTGGCATTAATATCTATTCATGTTTTTATGCATCATTTCTCCTTGTAATCGCATGTAGGATTAATGTGTATGGTTTCTAAATTATGAAACTCTAATAAAATTATTATTTTATGTTTTAGAAATCCAAATGGCAAATATCGAGAAACTTCAGTTTCCGGCCCTCCAAGTTACTGGTGCAAACTACACGGCATGGGTTACAAATATGGAGCTCCATCTAGACTCAGAAGAAATACTAGATACCATAAAGGAAGGGAACCAATCAACTTCCCATCAAAAGGCCAAAGCCGTAATATTCCTGAGAAGGCACCTAGATGAAAACCTTACGCATGACTATGCAAGGACAAAAGACCCTCTGGTTCTTTGGAAAGCTCTAAAAGAGAGGTTTGATAACCAGAAGAAAGTAACTCTTCCCCATGCACTCGACGAGTGGTCAAACCTACGGTTTCAAGATTTTGAAAAGGTAGAAACGTACAATTCCGCTATACTAAGGATAGCGGCGCAATTAGAATATTGCGGTAAGCCCGTGACGGAAGCAGAAATGCTTGAAAAAACCTATCAAACGTTCCACAAAAATCATCTTGTTCTACAAGAACAATACAGAAACCGTGGGTATACGAGGTTCTCTGAACTCGCTGTGGCGCTTATGATAGCGGAGAAGAATAATGAACTTCTCATTAAAAACCACAATAGCCGACCCACCGGGACCAAAGCATTTCCTGAGGTGAATGCAACGGATGTTAAAAATCCGGAGAGAAACCATCCCTATCGTGGTCGTGGTCGTGGTCGTGGCCGTGGTTATGGTCGTGGTCGTGACCATGGTTATGGTCGTGGTCGTGACCATGGTTATGGTCGTGGTCGTGGTCATCAATTTAATCGAGGTCACGAAAAAAGCTACAACCCAAGAGGAAGGGGATCCAATACATGGAATCGATCTGACCGGGCAAAAGAGATCGTAACTCAAGAAAATCCTACTCGAAAAAACGATAACGTCTGTTACAGATGTGGATCGAAGGGACATTGGTCTCAAGTATGCCGAACTCCTCAGCATTTATGTAAGTTGTACCAAGAAACCCTCAAGGGTAAGGCAAAGGAAGTGAATCTCAATGAACACTTTGAGGGTACAACTTCAACATATCTCGAGTCCCCTGACTTTATGGGAGATCACGACGAGACCACTTAAGAGAACTAAAAGCTTATTGTAATAAAGCTAAAATAATGCCAGTAATGCCATAAAATTATGTATTTCGATCCAAGAATAATGTTGTTTTCAAAACAACTAATGTATGATTATAATCTAATGTATAATTATTGTGTGAATGTATAATTTTCAATATGATTATTATGAAATTTATTTTCTTTATTAACATTAATTGTGTATTTCAGAAATGGATAAGAGAACAAACGGAACAACAACTACGCAACTTGGTAGAGAAGTTTGCATACCAGATAGTGGCACAACGCACACTATACTGAAAGACAAGAAATTTTTCTCTAACTTAAAGTCAGCCAAAATGAATGTAAACACAATATCAGGTCCTACAGACTTGATCGAAGGAATTGGCAAAGCAAACTTTATGTTGCCTAATGGAACAAAGTTTTCCATAGATAATGCCTTATATTCTCCAAATTCTAAAAGAAATTTGTTGAGTTTCAAAGATATATATCTTCAAGGATATGATACTCAGTCTGCAACTGAAAATGGCAAGAAGTATATATATATAATTTTCGAGAGATCAGGCAAAAATCTAATCTTGGAAAAATTCCCAGAACTTCCTTCCGGATTACATCACACTTATATTGATGTAATAGAATCACATTTTGTTATCAAGAGAAATCCAGAAAATGTTATACTATGGCATGACCGTCTTGGCCATCCAGGCACTACAATGATGCGTAAAATCATTGAGAGTTCACATGGTCACTCAGTAAAAGCCCAAGATATACATCAGAGTAATAAAATGCCATGTACTGCATGTGCCCTTGGGAAATTGATCATAAGACCATCACCAACAAAAGTTGATAAAGAATCACCAAGATTCCTAGAACGAATACAAGGTGATATTTGTGGACCAATACATCCACCATGTGGACCATTTTATTATTTTATGGTACTAATCGACGCATCCAGTAGATGGTCACATGTTTGCCTGTTATCATCTCGAAATATGGCATTCGCGAGATTTCTAACTCAGATAATCAAATTAAGAGCTCAGTTCTCTGATTATCCAATTAAAAGAGTTAGATTAGATAACGCACATCCCAAGCATTTAATGATTACTGTATAGTATCAGGGATTGAAGTAGAACATTCAGTTGCTCATGTTCATACGCAAAACGGATTGGCAGAATCCTTAATTAAACGACTGCAACTGATTGCAAGGCCATTGATTATGAGATCCAAACTCCCAACTTCTGTATGGGGTCATGCAATTTTGCATGCAGAAGCACTCATTCGGATAAGACCAAGTGCATATCATAGATATTCCCCGTTACAATTAGTATCTGGTAGAGAACCAAATATCTCTCATCTAAAAGTATTCGGTTGTGCGGTTTATGTTCCAGTGGCACCACCACAACGTACAAAGATGGGACCTCAAAGACGGTTGGGAATATATATTGGTTATGATTCTCCATCGATAATAAGATATATAGAACCACAAACTGGTGATGTTTTTACGGCACGATTCGCTGATTGCCATTTCAATGAAAAAGAATTCCCAAATCTAGGGGGAGATAACAATAAAGTAGGAAAAGAAATCAAATGGAATGTGCCATCCTTATTACACCTTGATCCTCCTACGAAACAGTCAGAACTAGAAGTTCGACGTATCATGCATTTACAAAATATAGCAAATCAACTACCTGACGCATTTGCCGATACAAAAATGGTAACTAAATCTCACATACCCGCTGCAAATACTCCTGCTCGCATTGAAATATCACAAAAGTGTGGAATGGCAGTTGATGCACGTGAATCAAAAACACGTTTAAAACGCGGTAGACCTTTTGGTTCAAAGGATAAAAATCCTAGGAAACGAAAGGAAGTTGAAAGGCATGATACTACCAAAATAACAGAAAATATTTTGGAAAAAGTGAATCATGAATCTAATGATAATATAGAGCATCATGAATCTGAAGAAAATCATGAAATCTCCATCAATTATATCCAAAATGGAAAGATATGGAAACGAGACGAGATGGATGACATAGATGATGTTTTCTCATACCTTTTGGCAAAGGAAATAGATGAAGAAAACGAAGATCCAGAGCCAAAGTCTGTTTATGAATGTCAAAAGAGACATGACTGGATAAAATGAAAAGATGCAATCCAAGTCGAACTAGATTCACTTAACAAAAGAAATGTATTCGGACCAATTGTAATCACACCCAAAGATGTGAAACCTGTTGGATATAAATGGGTATTTGTTCGGAAACGAAATGAGAAAAACGAGATTACAAGATACAAAGCTCGCCTGGTAGCTCAAGGTTTTTCTCAAAGACCTGGAATTGATTATGAGGAAACATATTCTCCTGTTATGGACGCAATCACATTTAGATTCCTGATGAGCCTAGCGGCAAATGAAAATTTAGAAATGCGTCTAATGGATGTCGTTACTGCATATCTATATGGATCATTAGATACTGATATCTATATGAGAATCCCAGATGGATTTAAGATGCCGGAAGTGTTAAGTTCCAAACCTAAAGGGTTATGTGCAATTAAATTGCAAAGATCGTTATATGGGCTAAAACAATCTGGGCGTATGTGGTATAATCGTCTCAGTGAACATTTAACAAAAGAAGGATATGTGAATGATCCTATATGCCCATGCGTTTTCATCAAGAAAACAACATCCGGCTTTTTGATAATCGCGGTATATGTTGATGATCTTAATATTATTGGAACTCAAAGGGAAATCCAAAAGGCATCAGATTACCTAAAAGGAGAATTTGAGATGAAAGATCTCGGGCAGACAAAATTTTGTCTTGGTTTACAAATTGAGCATTCTCAAAAGGGTATATTTGTACATCAGTCTACATATACAAAAAGAGTGCTAAAACGTTTTAACATGGATAAAGCAACTCCGCTTAGCACTCCGATGGTTGTTAGATCACTTAATATTGAAACTGATCCGTTTCGACCATCTGAAGAGAATGAAGAAATACTTGGTCCTGAAGTTCCATACTTAAGTGCAATTGGAGCTCTTATGTATCTTGCAAATTGTACTCGGCCTGATATATCTTTTTCTGTCAATCTTTTAGCAAGATTCAGTTCATCCCCTACACGAAGACACTGGAATGGAATTAAACATGTCTTTCGTTATCTTCAAGGGACTATTGATTTAGGTCTATTTTACCCTAAAAACTCAAAGGGTCAAATGATTGGTTTTGCAGATGCAGGTTATTTGTCAGATCCACACAAAGCTCGATCACAAACAGGATACGTTTTCACGATCGGAGGCACTGCTATATCTTGGCGTTCTCAGAAACAAACGCTAGTGGCTACCTCTTCAAATCATGCTGAGATCATCGCACTTCATGAAGCAAGTAGGGAATGCGTATGACTAAGATCAATAAGCCGACACATATGTTCAAGCAGTGGGATTGACAAAAAATATGGAGCCGACTGTTATATATGAAGATAATGCAGCATGTGTTGCTCAAACGAAAGAAGGATATATCAAAAGCGATAGAACCAAGCACATACCTTCGAAGTTCTTCTCTTACACTCAAGAACTGGAGAAGAATAAAGAGATTGAAGTCAGATATGTTCGATCATGCGACAACGCAGCCGACCTCTTCACAAAAGCACTTCCTACCTCGATATTCAGAAAACATGTCCATAACATTGGAATGCGCTATCCGAAGGATCTATAATTGTTCAATCGAGGGGGAGCTTTTGTGGTTGTACTCTTTTCACCTTACTATGGTTTTTCCCATTGGGTTTTTCTAAAAAGGTTTTTAACGAGGCAACAAAGACACTAAGTAAAAGACGATAGTGACAATGGTCTCCAAGGGGGAGTGTTATAAACGAAAGATCAAAAGTAGCTGCGCCGAAATTGAAGAAAATATTAGTCATGTGGACCCCATCGTCACTATACATGCACAGTATTTTCAACTTTTTACTTCTATAAATATGGACGATTGCAAGCATTTGTAATACACTCATCTTTCCATCTCTTTATAAAACTCTCTCTATATCTCAGTGTTATTAAATTCTTATGGGTATAAAATTTCGCTTTTATTTAAATTTCTCGACACTATAATTTATAAGTTATTTCATAACATTCATTAATTTATTTATTTTTTTGACGAGCAGTTACATGATTTTTTTTTGTCAACTTTATATTATCAAAGCCCATAGGCTGAAATGATTACAATTGGAAATCAAAGCTATCTACCCATTACAAGATTAATCCCCAAAGTCATCACACCTGTACTCCACGTGTCTTTAGCTGAGCAAAAATGGAGATTACGTGTTATTCCAAGGGATGGTGCTGCTTCTTGGCCGGTAACAAGCAAGAACTTCCGAGGATCTGAACTTGAATTTACAAAGCAACAAAACCTTGATTCCAATTACATGCTTTAATCTCTCATTTCACCTATGCTTCCCTTGAAAGATTCATCTCTTTGCCTGATGTTGAAATTACCAAGTTCGCTTTGAACGATTTAGTAACAGTCGTTGTCAAAACGCTTGTTTATAGAACAAGCTTTGACTTTTCTTAAACCGAACTAAACCACCAAGCTAACATGCAAAGCTCCAATTTTCATTTCTTGTGAAAACTTTGCTGGAGATATAAATGCAAAGATTGATATCTTAAGAAAATGAAACTCGAAGGATGACCAACAAAAAGATGATTTTCTAAGGAAACAATCGGAAGTTTCAATTAAGCCCGAGAGATAAAGCTTTAAAGAGAACACACCAACAAAACAAAACTTCGCCTAACGAAAGAGAGATCCGACCAAGCGGAATACTATAGTCGATCTATTGATCGAAGACTTACAACACAACAAAAAAAAACAAAATGAAAAGGTGGGTGACCGGCGGCAATAAAACCACCGGCCACCGGAATTGATAATTGATTTAGAAGACTTTTAGTGAGAAGATGGAGCAAATAGAGAGAGAAAGTTTTTAATAGGAATCGAGCAGTTACATGATTAAATTTGATTTAAGCAAATAGTTGAAAAAGGGAGCGTGAAAAGAGGAGAAAGATATGGCCTAATCTTCATTAATTACCCCTAATCATACTCTCATCTCCAGTAACTACCCCTACCAAAATACTACTCGTTGTCTTATACGAAACACTTCCAGAAAGTTCAACACTAGACTCTCTTCTGTATTGATACATTTCTTCACATTTATGCAATGCTCTCACGTGCTTTTGCGGTTTATTTACGCATCAAGCACGGTAACAAGATCATATTTCTATCACGTTAGATCGTCGATCTCCACCGACAATATTGTGTTGATTTTTAAATGAAATTTAAGGTTGTACTATAATATAGTTTTTGGCGTATTTAAAGCGAGAAAAGTATATGCTTGGTACGAATACTTTTTATGCTACCAAATCAAACAATTATTGGTTAAAGTATATGCTGGGTACGAATACTGGTTACACCTCAGATTTCGATTTGGAAGATTACGAGTTCGAGTCTCGAACGTGGAGAAATGTCTATTGATTTCGGACCTAAAAAAGATTAATACCGAAGATCCAAACTCATCCTAGTTAAAAAAGAAAAATCAAACAATTACTACGTATAGTTTGTCTCTATTCCATCTATTTGTTTTTCAACGTTTACAATAATTCTGATAATAGTTCGTACATTTCAAGATAAAATATTTATCATGATGTGATAATTTATCTAATACATGTTCATATACACAAATCATAACAGATTGATGATATGCACATGAGAATCGACACTGTAGCCAAGACATGTAGTATATCAATGTGTTAGTGTCGTGGTACTTTCTAGATTCAGGTTCGTATATATTATTATGGGGACAATTTGTGTATGTGGGTGTAATATAAACCCTCTATGAAAACTAAATGATACTCTCTCTCAGAGGCGGCTCTAGAGTTTTGAAAGCCACAAGCTCAAAACAAAAAAATATAGATCATTTTTTTTATGCACAGTGGGAGATTCCAACTTCCAATAGTGCTACAGAGTACATATTACATTTGACCACTAGACTAGAGAGAGTTTTGAAGAACGTGTGACCGGTTAAATACTTATTTCCGGAAGCACAAGCTTGTTCCCAAGGCCGCCTCTGCTCCTTCTGTTTCATAATAAGTGTCACTTCAACATTGTTTACATGGATTAAAAAAATAATTAATTTTACTTTTATATAAAAACATAATTACCTATAAACATAATCATATTTCAATCAATTAAAAAATAAATTACATTATAAAATTAATAAATTTTAAATAATATTTATTTTGTAACAAAAAAAAATTCTAAGGTGACAAACAAAAGGAGTAACATGTACATGGCCATGTGCATTAATATTGTGTGGGCTTGTGTTAATAGGCAGTGTCAAACGGAAGGAGTAACATGTACATGGCCATGTGCATTAATATTGTGTGGGCTTGTGTTAATAGGTACACCCAAATTGTAACGATTGGAAGAGAAGTTGAGTACTTTTAAAAACGTGAGCTTATGATGGAGAAAGATAATTCTTTTCTTATTATTTCACCCTTAAAAGTTCATTACATTGTCATTGTCACATTTATAGAAGCATAAACTTAGAGTTCTAGCTTTGGTCTTCATTGTCTTGTATCGCTGCATAACGGTTCTGAGTGTGCACAAGCTGTGACTGTCCACCTGGAGCTTGCCTTTTCTTTTGAGAAATTACACTGGCAATTTTCTCTGTACTGAACCTTGTTTTGTCTTGCTTGCAGCTTGAAGAAGATCGTTGAGAATGAAGTTAGACTCAACGTTTTGGGCTTCTCAACTAAATTGCAGTTGGACCTTGTCTTTGGAATGATTTGCTTGTTGGGCTGTATCGACATTGGGCTTTAAGTAACTTTTAAAATAAATAAAAATTTAACATCAACTTTTTATATAGAAATCCTACTATATGATGTAATATCCTGAAAAATGTGAAATTCTACAAAAAAAAATTTGCTAGATATCATGACATATAGTAGACATTTTATTGTTGATGGTGATATATTGAAATTCTGTCACCACCACCACTATATAAAAAGCCATTGTTGTAACCATTAACAATGGTTGTCTCCAACATAGCTAGTGTCGAATTTCAGTAAATAATGGTTAATAATAACAATTTTCTTTATATAACGATATATTGTAGAATTTTTATGTTAAATATTTTATGTTAAAATTTTAATTTTAATTTTAATTTTTAGTTTTCCATTTTTAAAATTTTAAGTTTTTAATTTTTATTATTTGTTGAGTTTTTATTTTTTTCAAGATTTTTGATTTTTTTCTGATTTTTCAACATTTTTGAATTTTTAAAATTTAAAATTTATTTTTTGTTATTTTCAGATTTTCTGAATTTTCTTGATTAAATAATTTCATATTTTTTTAGAGTTTTTTAAATTTTATTTTCAGTTTATCTATTTTATAATATTTTTATCAATTAAAATAATTAATTTTTTTTTTAGAAAATAAACGGTCATATCACCTGTTTTTATCGACAAATGGATAATAAGATAGTTATTGACTTGAGAAAGAAGTAAAATACTTTCAGTTTTGATATGTTATAAAAATTAGTTTCATTGTTTAGACGGTTAGTTATCAAATATAAAAGTTTAAAATATAAAATTTTGTCAAATTTTATGATTTTGTTTTTTGATCAAATAAAATGTAATTTTCCCAAACAAATAATGTTGAGACGACGAATCATGTTTGGTTCCTACACAGCCCTAAGGCAAACCGCTCCCACTAAACACCTGTCTTCTTCACAAAGACACGCTCTTTTGATTTTTGAAGTTTCAACTTAAAGGGCTTGATCCATGGATCAGCAGCAGTAGCAGTTGCCATTGATCTCTACACTTACATCACTCTTCAATCAGGTTCCTTTTCTTTTGCTTCTTTTTCTGGTTGTTAATGCTCCTTGTGATCACCAAAACTGTGATTACGAAGTCAAAGTGAATCAAATTAGAGATTGGTTGGCAGAAGATCTAAGCAATTTCTAATTCACTTGAGAGTAACCAACCCACGAAATCGGCAGGATTCTGCAGGTTATCAAACACACAGTTCACTGTAACAAAACCTCTTCAACAACAAATCAAATTAGCTAGAATTGCCATTGATTTAGACCCAACTTGGCAGCTAAGCAAGTGTTCTCATTAACTAACTAACTAACTAACTAACCAACCAGAGAATTAACTTCGACAATTTGAGTTCAGTATGACTACTATGACAGGCTAATGGAATATGTTATGAACACCTAGGGACATCAAATTCAAGAAACACAATAAATACTCTTCTTAAAGAAAAAATCATAAAGAAATGTAGCCGGAGATGATGAACCATCGTATCGTAGATTCCAGTTCTTTGATCAAGTCTCAAGCTTTTGATTTTATTTTCTGATGGGTAACTTCAAAGCAGCATCCTTTTTTGCTTTTAGATTCGGACTCGACGCACTTTTAGTTTTGTTTCCAGTTTCCACGCAAGTACTTTGAAAGATTCATTTGTGATTTGTCGTTTGTGTTTGTCTTGCATATGTAAAGCTGTGTTTTTTTTTTGTAACGTTTTCAGGCACTTGTCGGATGTCTTCTGGGAAGCTATTTCTTCAGGGAATGTTCTCTCTTTGTATCAAGGCCTTGGGACTAAGAATCTCCAGTCCTTTGTTTCCTCTTTCATCTACTTTTATAGTTATAGCTATTTCAAGAGGTTGCATTGTGAAAGGATTGGTTCTAAGTCAATTGGTACGAAGGCTAACCTCCTCATTGCTGCTGCTGCTGGCGCTTGTACCTCTGTTCTCACCCAAGTACGTTTGCTTTTGCATTCAGCTCTGCTTATGGTTTTGGAAGTGTCAACGCTAGGACTTGTTTCCTACTTGATCTTCTATCTTCTTTATGCATATTTAACTTAACGAGTTATATGTTTGTGTAGCCTCTAGATACAGCTTCATCAAGGATGCAAACAAGCGAGTTTGGAAAAGCTAAAGGGTTGTGGAAGACCTTAACCGAGGGTGCATGGGGAAATGCATTTGATGGCCTTGGGATCTCTCTTTTACTCACCTCCAATCCTGCAATTCAGGTACCATTCTCATGTGAACCCATCAACTTCATTCAGCTACGTAGCTGAACAATAAGCTTCTCTTTGTAGTATACGGTGTTTGATCAGCTGAAACAGAACCTCCTTGAAAAAAGAAAGGCAAAAGCCAGCAAAGACTCTTCCCCTGTAGTCCTCTCTGCCTTTATGGCCTTCTTGTTAGGTGCCGTCGAAAAGTGCTGCTACAGTCATCACATATCCAGCAATCAGGTATCACACAGCTGTGCATTGATCAAGACTCTTTTGGTGGATATTAATTTATATACCCTCATGGTTTTTTGTAGGTGCAAGGTGATGATTCAAGCAGCAGATGACTCGAAGGACAATGAAGCAAAGAAGCTCCCAAGAAGAACCAGGAAAACGATTCCCGGGGTCATCTATGCTATATGGAAAAAAGAAGGAGTCTTAGGATTCTTCAAAGGCTTGCAGGCTCAGATCTTAAAGACAGTTTTGAGCTCGGCGTTGCTACTAATGATCAAGGAGAAGATCACTGCAACCACATGGTTTCTCATTCTTGCAATAAGAAAAACTCTGTTTGTCACCAAAGGTAGGTTGAAAAGTCCATAAAAAAATGCTACTTCCGGAAGTGTCCCAAGGCCAAGTAAGAGCAAAAAAAACTTTGGTGTGGCAAGTCTGTTATTGAAAGAATTTCGAGCAGGCAAGTATTGTAGACTTTTCTCATTTCAAAAACAGTTGATTTTTTTAAAGCAAGGATCTTATTTGTAGGGTTTGCATAAAGGCTTCATGTTGTTGCCAGATTGAGTTTCTGGGAGTAGAGAACTTTCTGGTTATTGTGTAGTTCTGTTTGTTTTCTACGGTTGTAATAAAAAACATTGATCTCTGTGTAGGATCATGCGACTCTGATTGAAAAAGAAGTATGTCCTATTCAAAGCTTGAATCACCTCATGTCTGACTTTGATACTCTTTAAACAATCACTATGACTTTTGCAATGTCCATAACTAAATCTGTGCATGATTCTTTCATTTGTTATCACCAGCATGAACAGTGTGAATATACCTCAAAACATGTAGTGATCGTATATTACTAAACTAATATACTTACCTATTGTGAGTTTTTCTTTTGCTTTGCTAGACAACCATTAGTAACATCATGAATAAACAATCTTTAATCGTTTAGCTTAGAGATGCAATGAATAGATAAGAGGTCCAGGTAACCAAAAGCAAGTTCCACAAAATAACAAAAGAAAGGAAAATCACATAATAATATATCAATTAAGCTAAGGGCTTAAGCCTTGAAGGGCAAAAACTTGCGTCCGCCCATGAACGGCTGCAAAACCTCAGGGATCTCCACGCCATCCCCACGCTGGTAGTTCTCGAGAATGCAGCAAAGGGTCCTCTCTGTCGCAGTAAGAGTTGAGTTCAGCATATGCACATACTGCTTCGTCTGCTCATTGCTCTGCCATCAAATAAAAAAACCCACATTAAAATAAGATATTATACAATATGGAGTACTTTTGCTAATGAAAAGAACCGTGAGATGTACCTTCTTCTGACCGTATCTGATCTCAAGCCTTCTAGCTTGGTAGTCTGTACAGTTGGAACAGGACACAAGCTCTCTGTACGTCTCCGAGGAAGGAAACCAAGCTTCCAAGTCATACTTCTTTCCAGCTGCATCGTTCAGTTCTCCAGAGACGATAGACACGACTCTGTATGGAAGTTTTAACTGCAAGAGGAATCAATCTGATAATTAGAAAACAAAAATGAACACTTGTAGAGTTTGTTAACTCTTGAATATCGAAAATTACCGCTTGGTAAAACTGTTCAGAGTTGTCCATCATCTCCTCAAGCATCTCCCACGAATCATTCTCGTTAGGGCTGGTGATGCAAAACTGTTCAATCTTCTCAAACTGGTGAACACGGAAGATGCCAAGTGTATCTTTTCCATGGGAAGTAGCTTCTTTTCTAAAGCAGGACGAGTAACCAGCATATCTAGGACCAACACACAAGCATGATGATTGTCAGTAAATCTATTTTTTTTTTAATACACATGCTGCGATTATATATACCTTAAGGGAAGCTCACTGGGATGAATCCATTCATCCATATGGTATGCACAAAGAGGTTGCTCAGCAGTTGCAATAAGGTATTTATCACCATCACCACTCACCTGGATAAAAAAAAGATCTCCTCAGAATTAAAAGCTCGAGACTTAGATTAAACAAATGTGTTTAAAAGACCTTGTATAGGTGTTTATCATGTTCAGCCAACTGTGCACACTTTCCCATAACATCCTCCCTCATGAAAAAAGGAGGTTGCAACAATGTGAACTTTCTATCCTTCATGAAGCCTAGCCCAAAGTTGATAAGAGCTTGGTTAAGCAGCACACCATCTCCTTTGAGGAAAAAGCCTCTTCCTCCAGCAATCTCAGCACCTCTCTTAGTATCTACAATGTCTAGAAGCTCAACGAGATCGACATGGTTCTTCAGGTTCTGACCAGGCAAAGCAACCCGCTGCTCACCCCAAAGTTTAATCACAGCGTTATCTGCCTGCAAAACAACCACAAAACTTGTATATAAAATCACACTCTCCTTTATATAAATCACACAAAAAAAAACGAACAAACCTCATCTTGAGAAACTGGAACAGAGTCGTGGACGAGATTGCCAACTTCCTTCAGTTTTTTTTTCAAGTCAGAATAAGCTTCACGAACTTTCTTCTCCTTTTCAAGCGCATCTTTTTTGTTCTTGTCTGAATGCTGAATCAGCTCGGACGCATCAGCACCAGACTGTTCCAAAACAAACAAGAATCAATCTCAATCCCTTTTCAACCAACCATAACCTAGAAGAAAAAGGTTTGAATGAACTAACGATTTTGAGATTGGCGACTTGCTTGTTCAGCAAGTTAAACTCTTTGCGCAAATTCTCTACTTCAAATTGACCTGAGAAACACACACAGAATCAATCAAATTAAAGCTTACAAAAGGTGAAACGATTCGATTTGAGTAAATACATACGATGACGCCATTCTTTGTCGAGAATAATAATCTCGTCGACGAGATCAACACTGGCGAATCTCTTCCGTTGAGATTCTCGGATTATCTCAGGATCGTTCCCTTTCTCTTCTCGGAAGAGATTGATATCCAACATTTTTTTTCCTTTCTCTGAATAAATCGACAAAAGCGTTACTCTTCAATTAAAACTTTTGACTTTAGGAAGACTCTATGTACCCTATTTATAAGAAAGAGGAGTAGCTTAATCAACAAGTTAGATTTTTTAGATTTGTTAGCAAGTTAGATTAGTCATTAAAATAGTTAATTTGCCTTTTTGATGATAATCTAAAATGTATAATAACTTTCAGATTTGTTTACTTTATTTTTTGATAACAATTAATAATTTAAAATAAAAACTAGATAGCTATACTTTTAATACTTTTAATTAATAAATATTAAAAGTTAGTTAACATTTATACTATTTGACTACACGATGAATCAGATATGTTCATATCTTTATTACGGTTGCAAATTCTTACATAATTCCACAAAACAATTTATTTTATTATAAGATTCAAACAAAACTAATGTGAAGAGATGATTGAAAACAAAGATTTATTATATAAAAATTGATATTTCAACTAAATTAAAATTGTTAATTTGAAATTCACGGGTCAATATAGAGTTCGCTAGGGCTGAACATTTTACTCGATGCCGGAATCCGTACAATAATCCGATTTGAAAAACCCGAATCGAAATCTGAACCGAAATAGTAAAATATCCGAACATGTATTAAGTTAGAAGATAATAGATATCCGAACCCGAACGGGTAATACCCAAACCTAAATGGATACCCAAAAATAACCAAACATGTATAATTAATCATATATTTCTAGTTTAATTTTCTCTTTTTTCAAAATATTTATATTAGTGTTACACATGATTTAAAAACAAATCATATATATAGAACTTTGAAAAAGAGATTTATTACTCATTTAAAATGCATGATAAATTCTTAATTTCATGTATTAACAAAAGTTGCATCCAAAATTTTTAAAAATAATTAAATTAATGTCTTTATGTTCTTAATTTTTTGTATTCAAACCTATTAATCGTCCTATTAAAACTTAAAAATTAATTAAATTAAAGATATATTTTTAAATACAAGAAAATTAAACAATGAATAACTTGAGTTTTTTTTAAAAGTTAAATATCTGAACCCAATCTTAAATCATCCAACCTAAATTACAAATATTCAAACCCGACCCGAAGTGTATAGTATCCGAACGGATACTAAATCTCTATATCAAACTACCCAAAAATTTAAAATATCCAACGGGTATCGGAACTTACACCCTCACCACTAAACACCGAGTTCATTCATTGCATCTTAATGTCTTACCCTTCTCCCTGACACACTAGAGACCAGACCTTTCGTGTTCCAACCCACTTTAGTGTTGGTAATTAGCATCCTCAGAGGCATGTGTGACTGTATATCTAGCCTGAGCAGAACTTGATCATGTTGCCAGCAACAACAACCACAAAACAGAAATGGTACATATAGAGTTTTGATGAGAGGGCTTGAATGCTTTACAGTTAGAACAAACCGTATGCACTGACCTTCAAAGGCCCACTTATTCAGCAACTCAAGATTGGTTTCATCGAGACAAGTCCAACAGTCACCATGAGTTTTGTCTGAACCAGAAGATGCAATGAGAGTTACACATAAAGCTGCTGATGAACCTAGGCCAGATCCGCATGGAAGCTCGGTTGTAATGATGATAGTAGCTGGACTAAATCTAAAGAAACACAACAACAAGATTCAAAAGAATCTAAACTGTTTTGAGTGTTTCTTTACCCTAGGATACTGGTGGAGATCCCAGAGGAGAGCCATATCTTTGCTTCTGGAATATTTTGCTCTTGGACCAAAACAGCAATTGATTTCAGTGTGTCCTCTGAACAAGAAGTAGGTGTAGAAGGGGGACAAAGTGCTTGAATCATAATGAATTGCTTCCTTGAGTTTGGCTAAGGACCATGAAAACTCCAAGGGAAGATCCTTGAGCTGAAGTGTAAGCCTATCATTGTTCTCAGCTGTAAGAGAGAAGGAAATGTAAATGCATACAGAGTTGTTTATATATCGGGAACAAGCATCAAATATCACTTCTTATGGTCTGAATCTATCCATTACTAAAGGCCAAGTCATTTGCTATAGATATGCCTCTAGAATCTTTAAGAAACACAATGACCAGAAGATGCTAAACTCAAATCCAACAAGCTTTCACTTGTATGATCTTCCCCGGAGCTCTAGCTTTCACTTCCATTTTTTTTTCTAAAGCAAACTGTAAATCGAAAAGGATGTTTTGAATTGATTAACATAAACAGAATGCCAATGAAATACACCGATCAACATAAACAGACAGGTTCATCAACAACAAAAGAGTCAAGAATCAAGATTCGAGCAACTAAGAAAACTGAACTCATACTCGAGAAGAAACATATCATGGTGACATTGTTACAAAATGTGAATCAGATCAAAGTGAATTTGTATAATTGGGATCTGAATCAAACTAAAGACCGAAACTTTGTAATGTATAACCAAAATGGTAAATGTTAATCACATCAAAGCTGCTCAGATGTAACAGAAACTAAGCTGCTCGTTCGTCTTAATCATTACTTCAATTTTCTTAGCTCACACAATAACATTTTACAAATTCAATAGACAGAGAGAGCTTATTTAATTTCTGAAGAAGCTACGCACTAGTTTTATATAATTTCAGTTATACTTTCGAATTTGATGTCTTAATTTTTAGTTTCCGGTTTGGTTTGGTTTTGTTATCGTTTGTGTGTAAAGAAGAACAGGTTCGAAGAAACCTGAAAGACACATAAACACAATCCTTAGCAACGGCTATTTCTATTTAGACCTGAGAAACAAAGAAGACACAAATTGTATTGATGATGACTCTTCGTCTAACATCGCATCTCAATGGGTTTCATTTGATTAATCCACAAAGTCGGAGACTTTCATCAATATCTCGACTCTCTGTATCGATTCCTTCAATTTCACATCGAACCCAGTTCCAAAGTTTGGTCCTTTGTGCAAGGAGGAGGAAGAAAAGAGTCAGACACCGAGGAATCTCCAAGTTTCTGTTCAAGTCACTGTCTTTACTGTCTACCAATCTCCAGATTTTACCGTTGGATCTCGTCATTGCTGATTTGGGCGGCGTAGATGGAGGTGGTGGTGGGATAGGGTTTTGGAGAGGATGGGGTCGGTTTGATGGGTGGAGAAGGAAACGAAACAGAGTACCAATTTTGATTTTGGTTTGTGTAGTTCTGTGGATTTATGGTTACTGCAGAGTCTCTGGGAAGGTGATAAAGAGTGATGAGATCCTCAAGGTTTTTGGAGCTTGCTTACTTGGTATCAGTTTGGTGAAAGAGTTGAAGAGAGAGGCTAGATCTTTGGTCTTTGTGTTTCTATGTTTGGTTGCTTCATTGGTTTTTGGATTCAAGAAAGAGAGTTTCGTGAAGTTAGCTTCTGAAGTCAGGTCTTGTTGTTCTTCGGTTCTTCTTCGTAAGAGGAGGAGCTCTCGTAGAAGAGCTTAACAAAGTGTTTTTTTTTCTGTTCATCAGTTTAACAAAGTGTTTGTTTCTAGTTTATTCTTTCTCGATGATTCTGTTGTTTTCATGCTGAGATATGTACATCGAAAAAGGTCTAAAGAAAATAATCAAATAGAGATTAAACTAGGAAAATAACAAACAGGATATCCAATGGACTTATCAGAAAAAGCAACATCATATGATTTGGTTTCAGGGTCATGTATCACCAGCGTATGATTATCAGCACGATCATAATGTTGGGAAACCAAAGGAAAGCCAAGCTTGAACAGTATCTATGGACCAGAGCTTGTCCCATGTCTTGTTGAATGAATTGAACGACCATATAACTTGGTTATACAGATTCTTCTAGGAAACGCATAAGCGATTGTTGAGGTTGCGCAATAGAATCTCCAACGTATTAGCATTGGATGCACAGGGAGCTTTAGAGATGACTTTAAAAGTTTCACTGTGAAGATTTGGTTTCTTCACACTCTGTGAACCTATGAAGTGACCCATCTACAAACACAGGAGTAGGGAAACCTCCAAGAATTCGACAAGGAGCGGAGGGAGTGACGTACCACCAAGAGTTGGTAAGTCGAAAACATCACACGTACTAGCATTCTCTAGGCCTATTTCGAAAGAGTTATAGAGCCAAACAGGCTTGTGTGTCCCTGTGAACTCGTCTTTACCAAACCCAGGTTTGAAGTTTGCTCGTCCAAGCTTATCTAAAAAGCTAGTAGCCATCGAAACTTCATAGGGGTCTATCGTGACCAATAACTTAATGTGGTTTTACTTACATAACTTTTTAATTATCAAAGGCAAATAATAAGGTTATCATAGTACCATTTTATTTTGGGTCAAACATTATCATTCTTGTTGTAAGCAGAAAAAAGAAAGAAAAAGAGAGTCAAACATGGAGAGACTGACTTGACCAACTGTTCTTGACCCACATGAGCTTAAAACATCACACACTTTTTATTCGCAACGGGAAACAACGCAACGTTTACAATGGACTTTCGTAACTACCCATCGTTTTCGCTCCACATATAAGCTACGTGCCATGTTTTGACTCTGCAAAGATATAAGATAATGAAGTTGTTTTTGACTTCATATGTAAAATAGAATCAAAACTAATGATGATTAATAATGTAAGTGAAGTTGAATACTTCATACAGGTTAAACATAGCGATTCATAACCAATAATTATCCAAATAACACCACTTAGCAACGTAAGTTACCTTGTGTGTTACTATTGATCAAACACATGAAGGTTCAAGGTTCTTGGTATGTAGGTATTGGGACGCCTGAATCATCCGTCAGTTTCTTGTAAGCACTTTGCAATCTTCTTGTTACCGGTCCTACTTTTCCTTCACCGATCACTCGTCCATCAATTTTCACTACCTATAAAAGCAATGAACTCAGGAAACCACAAAAGTCTTTCCATTGCTTGATTGCATTAACTAACTAGAGACTATGTACTTACCGGGCTAAGTTCTCCCATAGTTCCTGTAGTCCATACCTGAAAAAAGATTGATATGGTTGAAATTATTATATCTTCACTGGATCATTTAAGATCTAAGATTAAGGAAAAAGCTGAGGAAACCTCATCAGCTGTATGGAATTCAGACAAGCTGATGTTTCGTTCTTCTAAGATGAAGTTCTCTTTCACCACCAGTTCCATGACCTAGACATTGATGAGATGATGAGTTTGGTTATGTTGTATAGATTAGTCACTGAGATATGTTGGAATAAAGAATGGTAAATCTTCTTCTCTCTTACAGTAGCTCTTGTAATGCCTGGGAGACAGTAATCTGCACGGGGAGTGAGAACTCGGCCTTTCTTCACCATGAACTGCATAAGACACACAATTACTCCACCATTGAGAAGACTTTTTCTAGAGAATAAATATTTTCTTCACCATGATCTTACAATGTTGGTTGCATTGGTTTCAGACACAAAGCCATCCTTGTCAAGCATGATTGCATCATCCACGTTGGCATTGTTGCTTTCAATCTGTGTCATTATGACAGATAAAGCATCTTACAATGATGACATGACACAAGATCACACATTAAGCTTGAAGTTGGAGAAAGAGATGGAACCTTTGCGAGTATGTTATTGAGGAGGTTGTTGTGGTGAATCTTAGAATCTAAATTCTGAAAAAAATAAGAGAAGAAGAGGATAAACAACAAAGGACAAAAACACTTTATGAGAGTTCCAGAGAGTTATACGTTGGGTGAATTGCGGCGTGTAGTTGCAGTCACCAGCACAATTCCACCATCGTTGTCATATACCGGAGGCTTCCACTCGGCCAAGACTATACATTAATTTGCAGAAAAAAGGATATTACTAACAATTCTTTATGCCAAAACCATACTCCAGAGACTTAGTTCTATGCTTGCAAGAGACAAATCTGAAACTTTACCGATCAAAGTACATCCATAACGGTTAAATGCAGGGCTCATTCCAGAAGTGACCTGAACAAAGTCATCATAGCTTGTTTGAGTTTAAAATGAAAACAGAAAGAAGAGTACTCTTCCTGCGTGTAAATAACTTTGAACTTGGTAAAAGGTGTAACCAATACCTTTTTGCCTCGAGTTAGAGACAGTCTTATATGTGTATTGTCAAACATCCCATTGGTTATGAGAGTTCTGAAGATGGCTTCTTTTATCTGTTTTGCATTTTCCATTGTGATAACTTCCTTCAAAACCCAAAACTCCAAACAATGACAATGGTTTTATCTTTATATCAAGTGCTTACCTCCTCGCGGCTTGGGACATTGTTGAAAGCCAAAGCCTTTGCTGAATCAAACAACCTAGATGCAATACTTCAACATATTAACAAGAAGGCTTCAAATAACTTCTCAGTTTCTTCTCTGACTTGCTTCTTACCGATCTAGATGTTCTTCAAGCTTGAACACTTTCCCTTTGTATATCCTAAGACCTTCCCATACGGAGTCACCGCCTTGCACGACCGAGTCAAAAACAGACACCTTAAACAAGAATAAAGAAATATAAAACATCAGAGTTCCAAAGCAAGCAGCACATAGCAGAGATCTATGTATGTTTCAAGCACCTTCCCCATCTCACGTGGTACAATCTCATCACCAACCCAAGAAAAAAGCTTAACATTTTCAGGAACTGGAAGACTGGGAGGAGTCAATGTGCTGGTCAAGAGAGATGTCCTGTGCTTCACATGGCGCCTGAGACTGTTATATAGCGGTAAACATTGCTCCAGCAAATCGTAATGCTTCAAAGGGAATGTCTACAACAATAGAAAACATATTGTACATAGTTTGAATGATGTTTTAAGTTCCAGAATCTTTAGTTGTGCTAAATCCAAAACCGTACATGAGGATATTTCCTTGGAGACGAAAACCCTGTTGATTTGTGAAGAGTCTTATACCACCATGAAGCCCATAATCCGTCTTCTGGTATAGGACCAGCCTCCCATCTTAAAAAACACACAAACAATGAGTCATTGTCCTGCTGTTTACTGTCAAAACCAAGAGAAAGTCAAAGAGTCTTACTTAAGCATAGAGGCTTGAAACGGTATCTCCAAGTCATTGCAAAGACCACGTAATGTACCCTGGAAAATAGATGCATGATACCAAAAAATAAACATCATCTTACATAAAAGAATTGAGTTTCTTGTCGATGTTTTAATAATACAGAAATGAAACCTCGGGATCTTGCTGAAGCTCATCTGCATCGACGATTGCTGGTGGTGTTCCCATCTGACAGAGATCACTGTATATCGAAACTAACTCTCCCAATCCCAGTTCGAGAAATGATAAAGGGTGTACCTTCTCAAAGGAAGGCTGCAATAAAATTTCAAACAAAACAAAAACAACGAGAAGAGACATCTCAAACCTTTAAAAGATCAGAGACATAATATCATTGTCAAGATAAACCAGTTCAGCAGAATTGAGTTTGATAAAGCTAACCAATATGTTAAGGGGGTTGCGTATCAAGATAAAGTGCTTCCCTTTGCTCAATAGCTCAGTTGGCAAACCAAGAAGTCGATGTTTCGATATATGCTGTACATAGAAGGGCCAAAACACACAATACGAATCAGAACTTCATCTCAAACACAGCATGATATATAAAAAGAATTAAAGTCTCTAAAGAGAAGTGAGTCTAACCTTACAGAACCTATATTTCTTGTTTCCTGGACCATAAATGATGTCCTTCACCACCTTTTCTCCATCACACTCCTACAATTATGTTAAAATTTCTCGTCAATGGATAAACTAAGCATCGCTTTAATGCACTTAAACCTGAATCAACTACTGACATACCATCTTAGAGAGAAGCTCATCTCGGTATGGCCTATCAGCACCTGTAGCCTTGAGAAATGCAGCGTATAATGGCTCGTCAAGAACTTCAGTGTCATCTCTCTGAGTCATACAAACCAAAACATCTTTTCAAGTTACATCTCACACCCAAAAGTTTCTCAGTGAATCAAACGTCAACAATTTTATTCAGAACTGATTCACGTTTTGGACATAATAGAAACAAAAGCGAAGCAAGAAAAGAAAAAAAGTACCTGAGCAAAGGAGTACATGAGAGTGGTACTGAGTGATCTTGGAGCAGACCATGCGTGAATCACCTCCATTACAGACGATTGCTCTTGAAATCAAACAGACACTTCGCTTCGCGATCACTGTTCTCAACTTGGAGTTGAACTATTGTCTTTGTCCGTGTCTCTCTCTATATAGTAACAAACCAGAGAATCTTGACCTCATCTAAAAGAAGATAATATTTTATTTTTTTCCCACTTTAGGCAGATTGATTTAAGATGTTTTTCCAATTAGTTTAAGCATCGAATTTAGATCTTATCGCATCACCTGCCACCTCGAATTGGTGAGTGATAACGTAATAAAATAAGCCATCTAAATCAAATAATTTTGTGTCTTAACCAATAAATCAAATAATTTATACCGACAATGAATCAGATCACAGTCAGAACACAAAGTTGAGAGTAAAATAAACATATATAGAAGATCACAAGCAATATAGCTTTCACCTAAATCCAAACTAGCTTTTTATAGCGGTCAACACTAGCATTTTGTAGTAACAAACAGTGATAATGTTCAAACCTTTGACCTGATCAACCAACTACCATCTTGGAACAAGTTTCAAAGATTCTGTAGTTTCAATTGTAAAGAAACTAAAATGCTCAAAAAACATTATCTGGAGGATATGGAGAAGAGACGGACGCTTGAGCGGTCATACGAATGCATATACGGTAAAAGCTCAAACGGAGGCTTAAGTTCTTCAGTCAAGTCTGTGATGGAAAGGTTCATTTGATCCACAAGTGTCAAGAACGCATTGAAAGTGTCTGCATTGCGGATCACAGATGCTATATAAGCCACAGCAGGGCTGCTTCCTTGCGGTGTTGTGGCTCTGTCTTCAGTCTCGAGAGAGCCATTGTCTCTTTTGGGTGGTCTTCTTAAAAGGGCTACTAGAACACGAAGTAGATGAGGGAAACATGACGGATCATAGATTACATCTGCGCCTAGACTGATTAGAACGTGAGGTTAGTGACATAAGCAACATCTTTTAACAAATGGTTCTTGGTTTACTCACACAATATCTGGACGATATTCGCTCACTTCACTATCTGATGCAGTTTCCCATGGGAGATGAATGCATTTAACTCGCTGCTAATGGAGAAGCAATCAATTATATGAATCATATATACTATGAATCAAAAAGCACAATGAAACTCCTACTCACTGTACTCTCAGCTTCTCCGGGTTGTTTGAGCAGCTCGTCTTCATAGTTTAAGTGATTCCTCTCCAAATTAAGCTTCATGTTAGTCAGGGTTAAGAGATCCCCATCTGTTAGTATCACCTGCACAAGAGAAATTTGTGAGTTAACATACCTTTGTACTTATAATGAGAAAGTTGGAAATAAGTAATGAAGGATACCTTCTTTGCCTTTACATGTGCAAGACAAATTCCGACCAAACCAACTCCAGAACCAACCTAAACAGGACCCCACCGAATCATGAAGAGAACAGAACTGATCAGAACTTAAACCTCATCAGTCAAAAAAACTTCATGATGTCAAACTAACCTCAAAACAGGATTTATCAGTGAATAACTCTGGATATGAGAGAACAAACTCTGACAAAAACAAACTTGAAGGCCAGATTGAACACCTGCTCGACACACATGACCCAGAGTGAACGATGTAGAAAGAGACTCATGCATCTAAATGAATCTATGGCAGGCAAATAATCATACGAAAGACTCTTACCCGGTATCTCCTTCAAGCATGTTCAATGAACACTCCAGCGAAACAACTAACTTCCTTGAACTTGGACAACTTGGCTGTTTACATAAACCTACTAAAAAAATCCACAAATAAGTCCACAAACATATCCCAATTAAAAAAAGAATCATTAAACAATGAACACAAGACTTCACCTTCAGGGAAAAGAAAAGATATGAACTTGGTGATCCTTATGTTTTCTTTCACCAATGCACCCTCCTAAAACACCCATCCAAACTCAGTTTTGTTTTCCACCAATCACGAAAAAACAAGGAAACTTCAAAACACACACACACACACACACACACCTTAGAAGCAGCTGACATGTGAAGAGCATACTCTTCATACACTTCATCTAACACTTCACCTTTCTCCAACTCAACTTCAGTTATAAGTTTCTTCAGTAACTTTTTCGCGTACGATGCGTTACCAGTAGCAGCCTACATACACATTAATAATATTCAAGTTTCAATACCAGATCTTAACATAAAGCTTCCAACTTTCTCTGACTAGTGGCATTAAAGAGAAAAGAGCAGAGCAAAAGAGTGTAACTTTACTTACAGCTTTAACGCAAATCTCCCAGAGAAACCTCTGGACACTCTCCGTAAGTGATCCTCTGGAACACCCTCTACATAAAAAGGAAAGCAAGAATCAAACATCGGAGAAAAAACTAAACAAAGAAGCTCACGGCGGAGACGGTGGTGTTACACCTCGCGAGAGCAATGACGGAGTCCACCGGTTCCATTGCGAGGAAAGCAGAGAGTACATGAAGGTACTGTGACTCTGCCTCCGTCGAGTTCTCGCTCGCCGCCATGACTTCGCCGTGTCTAGCTCGGAGACTCGCTTAGCAGTTATAATACTTTGGGCTTAATGGGCCTGGAATGATTTGGCCCGTATGAATAAATGACCCTTAAATAACATCGAAATTACTAAAATAGCCCTCGCCTTGCACCCTTTGTCTTCCTAGTTACCTTCAGGCTTCAACTAGTTACAACTTATCCATTACAAGCTATGATGAAATCTTCTTCTATCTTCTTATGGCCATTCTACTTCACTCCCTCCTCTCTCTTCATCCACCAAAACTCAAACCTCTAAACCTTACTACACCCAAGAGTCTATCTCCTCTGGAACCTTCTGCATCTCTTAAAGTCCCCACCTTTAGGAGAGATGTGGTGCTTAGAACAGCATCTCACTGTTTCGTCTCCTTCATATTCCAGAACCCACTTCTGGAGTCTTTAGCTGAACCTTCAAAGTCTCCCAAACAAGCTAGACTCGCCATTGCCAATACTAACTCTTGGTTCCAGTACTTTGGCGATGGGTTCTCAATCAGAGTTCCACCTCAGTTTATTGACTTCACGGAGCCTGAGGTGTGTATCTCTTGTGAATGTGAATTAATGAGTGTAGTTTCGTTTAGTATCTTAGATTGTGCAAAGGCTGCTCGTTTGGTTAAAGGTGTAGACTTTTGTAGTTTCTGACTGAAAAGTTTGATTCTTTGTGGAAAATTTTGGTGTTCTCTGGTTAATTAGTGAGTGAGAACACTTGTTAACCTTTCTAGATAATTTAATTTGGTGTTGAAGAGGTCTTGTTACTCTGTGTGTTTGATTAATTATCATTGTTTCTTGACATCGTGTGTTACCTCATGCTTTAGGATTACTCTGCAGGATTGTCTCTCTATGGAGACAAGGCAAAGCCAAAGACTTTTGCTGCCCGTTTCGCATCTCCTGATGGGTATTGTGGTCCCTCTTCCCTTGTAACCTGTTGGATTAAACTACAAGTTGTTCATTAAAAAACTTGTGTGACAAATCATGTGGTGATGATGCAGATCAGAAGTTGTGAGCGTGGTCATTCGTCCTTCAAATTCCCTTAAGATCACTTTCTTAGAGGTCTGCACAAAAACATTCCCCTTTAGAAGTTTTACATTTTCATTATTTGAGAAGTTTACTTGTCCGGAGAGCTCATCAAATGCTTTCTAATTCATTTAGGCTAAAGATATATCTGAACTGGGATCATTAAAGGAAGCTTCAAGAATCTTTGTTCCAGGTTCTCTAAATCATATGCATCTTCAAAGTCTTGCCTTTGAGATCTTTTCATTCTTCTTGCATTTTTGGTTCTGGTCATTGTTGGTTAACATCTTCAACCATAAGCAGGTGCGGCAACCATTTACTCTGCTCGTACAATCAAGGTTAAGGAGGACGAAGGTTACAGGCAAGTCTCTGTTTATGAGTTTATGTTCTTGATTGGAGAAGTTCCTAAGGAATCTCTGTTTATGAAAGTTGATTTTCTTGTATCTACGTATGCAGAAACTACTACCTCTACGAGTTTGGGAGAGATGAAGAACGCATTGCTCTAGTAGCAGCTGTGAACAGGGGGAGGGTGAGTCTCTGCTGCAAACTTAAGATACTTTTTGAGATTCATAGTTCCACATTCATATGACTCATGTTTGGTCTGTGTTTCTTGAAAAGGTTTTTATAGCTGGAGCAGCTGCACCGGAGTCCAAATGGAAAGAAGATGAGTTGAAGCTTCGATCTGCTGCCATTTCTCTTACTGTCCAATAATTGAAAAAACATCTTTGTCTTCTTACAGAGAACGTGAAACGCTCTTTCAGTCCAACCAGAGATGAAGAATTAAGACCAAACGGGAAAAATGGACATTGTCTTGGAACACTTTTGAGTCATTCATGTTCTGTTTTTTATCCCTTTGCTGATGTACTGTGTAATGTAATGAACAAAAGATACCAAGATTCTCTTAAAGGCGTCCTAGAACGCGATTTTGCTGCTTGTCCTAGCCTCCTACGCGATTCCGTTTGTGTTCGTTCAAGTGGTCATGTTTTATAGATCGTTAGAAACGTGCGTTTGCGTTTCCAGAGTTGCGACACGTTTTCAGTCTAAAAGAGAGACACATCGAGATACAATGCTCCGCGATGTAGTGAACCGAATCCACCTTAAACCCTGACGAACAGATAGATCCTCTGATGGGATTTGAGATCAATGAAAGCTAGGGTTTTTCTTTGAGATCGAAAATGGCGCTCGTAAGGAGGTTTCAAACAGCTCGTTCATTGCTGAGAACAGCTGGATCAAGAGAATCTTCTTCTCTTCCGTAAGCAGCTTCCTAACTTGATTGTTCTCCCTTTGATTGCGTTTTAGGAAATGCTTGGTGCTATGAATCGGTTGCTGTTACCATAAGCTGCTCGAGAGCCTTTTGGAATCTGCTTAGCTCAAAGATTCAATTTTTAGCTTCTGCATCCAGTCTCCATTGCTTCTACCTGGGATATAATCTAAATTAGCTTATAAAGAATCCATTTTTATAGTCTTCCATCATTTGTTTCCAGCTTTCGTAGTGGAAATGAGTTCTCTTGGACTCAAGTTGGAGATGATTTCAGATTGGGGCGTTGGAGGAGCTTTCATTCTTCTATTTGTCACGGTAATGATTCCAGATCCCATTTCTCCATTGGTTTGACTGTGAATTGATTCTTTTTGAGTTGTTTCGTAATGTAATTTACATTTCCAGTTCCTGACACTCATGGAAAAAGCGTGTTTTCAAGCTTATATGAGAGCCACAACGCTGCCAGCATACATTTGCTTCGATCTACAATGGTTAGCACCAAAATTATCTCAAGTCTTACTGATCAATTTTTAGTCTGCTTTTAGACATGATTTTTTGCTGTTTCTTCTTGTGAGTCTTAGATTGCAGAGTCTGTTCCGTTTAGCTGTGACAAAAGGTATGCTACAACGCAAGTAAAGGCTCCACCTCAGCTACAGAAAACGGTGCGTTAAGTAACTCAGTTTCAGTTGCTCTCTCTTGCATCTTTCTTTCAAATGTCAGTTGTTTCCTATGATTTTTATGTCTCACATCACATCACCATTTACGAGTGCAGGGAGCTGTTAGAGTGTCGATGGTAAGCCCTGGATTTGTTTACGAACCCTATGCACTCCATGAGAAAATCCCGTTTTGGCGGAGGTGTGTTTGGCATTAGACTTACTTTTACATTGAAAGGCAGAGCATAGTTTTTCTCCTAGAGTCTTTAACTACTTTCTTTTGAATTGTAGATGTCTCACAAGAAGCGGTTGGAAAAGAACGAAAGAGGACTTCGTACGAGAGGTTGTAACATCTTCATGCATTATCTTGGCTGGAATATATGCTCCAAAGATATACTAATAACATGTCAAAAACTCTAAATTTCAGCTAAGAAGTGCCTATGCTATCGCAAAGTTAAGAAAGACTGGGTACTCAAAGAATAAGTTCTACATAGAAGCACTAGAGTTATACAAAGAGGTATTTACTTGTACACTTGGTTTTGGTTTTTATAGTGAATTGTTTTTATAAATCAGCATGAACTAGCTCTACACATGGTTTGCTTCAGATTAACATTATGATGGCCAATGGTGACAAGAAGACAATAAGGAAAAACGTAACTGAGAGGATGTATTCTGTAAGCTTTCTAACGAGTTGGTTATCAATTTTTGTATCATAAGAGACTGTTCTCAAGTGTTTGTTCAACTGTTGGTTTCTTTTTAATGTAGGCATTGAAGAACGAAATTAAACAGAGAGAAGCCAGGTGGAGTAGTGTTTACTGGGAAATGGTTGAGCCAGTGATCAAAATCAAAACTTTACAAGCTCGACTGGCAAGTTCTTTGAAAAACTTGATTTTTGTTTATGCATTGAGCATTCTTTTGATCGAAACGATTTACATTGTTTTCATACGTTTGACAACTCCTCAGATTGGCATCGACAGGACGGACCTAAATAAAGCATTCATTCAACTCACTCTTGAATTTCTGACAAAGCAGGTCAGTGTTATTCTTAGTCATCAGTTTGTTTCTAATGCATTCAAAGCTGTACTGAGTTCTGAAGATCTTTACTATCTTCAGAAATTTGAAGCATACGATGCAAAAGGCAATGTAGTAGCTGGAGACAAGAAAAAAGAGGTAAAGTATACTTGAATCATTTCTTTCTCTTCATTTTGCAATAGGGGTGTCAGGAGGAAGCTATGATTGTTTCTAGGCTCCAACTAGTTGGTATACTTTTAAAATAATAGTTGGCAATGATCAATGAAAATCTGATTCAACTTACTGTAACCAATTTGGATATCTAAAAACGTTTCTTACCTGCAAGGGAGTTACAAGTTTGTTGCTTCTGCAGGTGCTTGTACGTGACATCTGGGTCTTTGAGAAGTCTCTATTCCATACAGGAGCTTGCTGGCGTCTCTGTGGCCGGATTGAACTTCCCACAAAGGATAAAATTCAACCTGCCCTCTGATTTTTTTTTTGCTGAGTCAGTATTATCTACACAATTTGCATTTTCTTATTTTTACTGTTGCAACTAAAGCGTGAATGTTGTCTGATTAGGCTTTAGATAAATCCACTTTGCGAGAACCATTAATAAGTGCAATGTGCAAAGACATCAGAAAGAAAAATTTGCCTTGTAGAAACCTCGTTGGAACTTGGAACCAGTTTTCTTTTTCTTTTTTAGTTCCATTAACAGAGAATGGTTTTGTTTGCTTCTGTCGCTTACTTTGATATCTTCTACTTTAAAAGTTATATTGATGGATTCTTTGTGATCCATTAACATACTCTCTTAAGGAGTCAAAAGCTGGGGGTCCTTTAGAATATAAAAGTTGTGTTGTGTTGTTGGCTCTATTACTTAGTTTAGTCCCCAATTGAATTCAATTTGTAAACAAGGTCTACAGCTAAGAACGACAAGTTTCAACTACTAACCAATCTCACCTACCTGACCACTTCATAAAAAGATGTTTTAAATGTTGCCAAAGCAGTGGTTTTTTAGTTGATGTTGGAGAACAAAAACTTTGAAATCTTATTTAAAAAATTGTCAGTGTTCAAAAAGCATCTTTAAACTATACTATACTGTAATATAAACACTTTTCTTAAATTTAAATCATTTGGTTCAAACAATTAGAGACTATTTTACAATATTATTATTATTCGTTAGAAAAGTCGTTGTGATCTTTGGTCGACGAAGAAGATGTTTTAAACGTGGTGTGATCCTCCAAAGGGATTGCAACTGGTCACTGGCTGCTGCTCTTCTCTCTCTTAACTCTTCTTCTTCTTCCACTTTCATTGGCCCCTTTGAGATCTCTTGCGATGGAATCAGAGAAACCCATGTTCAAAGTCGAAAGCTTTGACGATGACTTTGTTCAGAAGCTGGTCTATGATGCTCTGGTTTGGTGTTCCCTTCACGGGCTTGTCGTTGGTGACAAAGCTTACCAGGTTAGTTGCCCCCCTACACTATCAAGTTCCTGTCTTTTGATGTTCCAATAAAAAATGGATGAAAGATTCGAACTTTGATGATCTGTGTCAGTCTTGTGTAGCTGATTTGATCATTGACTTTATTCCTGATCATACTCAATGGCCATACTTGATGTGAATCAAGCTTAGATATTCACTTGTTATAGATGATTGAAAGAAGAAGGTTTTGGTTACAGAAATCAGGAACAGTTCCAGGGGTTGGGATGATGCACGCCCCGATTGCATTGCTACCAACTCCATTCCCAGAAAGTTACTGGAAGCAAGCTTGTGAAGTTGCTCCTCTCTTCAATGAGTTGGTTGATCGTGTCAGCTTGGATTCCAAATTCATACAAGACAGTCTCTCTAGGTTAGTTCATCTTAAAAGTCTCTCTCTCTATCTGAAAGTAGCTGTCTTTGATTGATTCTCTATGTTGCAGAACCAAAAAAGCTGATATCTTTACATCTAGACTTCTTGATATTCACTCCAAGATGCTAGAAAGCAATAAGAAAGAGGTATCTTACATTATCTCTGTTGGTTTCATGTTAGTCTCTATCCATTCATTTGGCTGTGATTGTGTTTGCAGGACATACGTTTGGGTTTACACAGGTCAGATTACATGCTTGATGAAGAGACAAAATCACTTCTTCAGATAGAGATGAACACTATTTCTTGTTCCTTTCCAGGCTTTGGTCGTCTTGTTACCGAGCTACACCAGTACGTGTACCCATACATACACCATCTTCTGATTTAGCTTAAAAGGTTACAGTTTTTTCTACTTATTTCTTTCTCTTGTTTGCAGGTCATTGCTTAGATCTCATGGGGATCATCTTGGGCTAGACTCTGAACGTGTACCCAAAAACTCATCCAATAGCCAGTTTGCTGACGCGTTGGCTAAAGCTTGGTTGGAGTACAACAACCCAAGGTTAGACATAGCCAAAAGAGCGTTTTCAATAATCTACGGTTTTATGTTTAAAGATAGAATGTTTCTTTGTTTCAGAGCGGTGGTCATGGTAGTTGTGCAGCCGGATGAACGCAACATGTACGATCAGCATTGGCTAAGCAGTGTCTTGAGAGAAAAATATCCTCTTTATATCTTGTTTCTCCGCTTTCCTGAGGCTCTATCTCGACTTTTTATACTATATAAGGCGTTGTTTGCTCTTCTTTAACTTCAAAACACGCACAATATTATAACCATCAGGAAGAGTTTAGCAGAAGTTGAAAAAGAAGGGAGTGTGCAAGAGGATGGAACCCTTATTGTGTAAGTAGTTGTCTGCACTGCTGTTTTCTAAAACCATCTATTGTTGAAAACTATGTGAAAGAGCCTTTGTTGTTGCAGTGATGGCCAAGCAGTCGCGGTGGTTTATTTCAGATCAGGTTATACTCCCAGAGACTATCCGTCTGAATCAGTATGTAAATTATCTTCTTTCCCATATTGTGGCTTGACCATTTTAAGAATATTCTGAACTGATGTTGTGAGTTGAAGGAATGGAATGGTAGGTTGCTTATAGAGCAGTCCTCAGCTGTCAAATGCCCATCTATAGCTTATCATTTAGCTGGGACCAAGAAAATCCAGCAAGAACTAGCAAAACCAGGTGTTCTCGAGAGGTAAAATGGATCATATTTATCTTGCAGAGAGGCTGAAACTGAACATTCGTTAAACAGGTTTATGGATAACAAAGATGACGTTGCTAAGCTGAGGAAATGCTTTGCTGGACTTTGGAGCTTGGACGATCCAGAAATCATCAAGAAAGCAATTGAAAAACCTGAGTTGTTTGTTATGAAGCCTCAGAGAGAAGGAGGAGGTTATAACCCAGTTGTGTTTGTCAACCAGAGTCTTCTATACTGTACTTCCCGTCGTATTCTAAGTTCATGTTCTTTGATTCTTTCAGGTAACAATATCTATGGAGATGATGTGAGGGAAAATCTACTGAGGTTGCAGAAAGAAGGAGAGGATGGAAACGCTGCGTATATCCTAATGCAGAGGATATTCCCAAAAGTCTCAAATGTTATCTTGGTGCGAGAAGGTGTTTACCATAAAGATCAAGCTATATCAGAACTTGGAATCTATGGGGCTTACCTCAGGTACAGAGTAGTAAGAAGAAGAAGAGTTTGATATGCTTAAGTTCAGTTTGTACTTAAGTCTGTTGTGCCATAATCTTTTGAGCAAATATTGAAACGTGTAGGAACAAGGAGAGAGTTATAATAAACGAGCAGAGCGGTTACCTCATGCGCACAAAGGTCTCGTCATCAGATGAAGGTGGTGTTGCTGCTGGTTTTGCCGTCTTGGACAGCATTTATTTGAACTGAGATGGATCTATGCTTCTGCTGGTTTATTGCCTTCTCATTTTCTTTCTTCCTCTTGCTTATTAAAGATCGGTGTAATTCTAAATCATAAAGATCTACAAGACATGACTGGACAAAGCTCTTTACAATTATTTGCAGAAAGCATATATACTTCTTCTAAACTTCTTTTTTTTTTTGGCTTTGTGAGATGTATGATTGAGCATACTCAAATGAAACATTGGTATAAAACATCTAAGTTTTTAAAATTTAATATACATATACATAAAGCCTTCAAATTATTACACAAACTTTTATTTAACATTTTGTCTAAATTGTCTATAGCTTCCAAAATCAATGATCATTATGTTTACACCATGAAAGGATATGAAAAACATAGATCCAAGATTCTGATAGTTACAATAAATGCCTATAGAAGTAAATTTAAAGCAGTATGTAGATGTTCAAATAAGTAGAGGTCAAACACCATTAACTTTTCTTTTAACTTGCAAGCACACAAACATCCCCCAAGTATAATTAATTAACTTGACTAAAATATGTTTCCTAATTGCATTTGAAGCTCTTGCCCCAAAAAGAAAAAACTACTAACATGCTAGTCTGTTATTCAATGGGATTTGGCTGCTCAATTCGGTTTTCTTGCATGAGCAAAAAGATTGAATTGCCTTTGAAACAAGGCCTATAATTGACATTGTACTTTTGTCTTCAAGAAAGAAGAGTTGTGAAACTCAATCCAGTGAAGTATCCATACTGAAAATCCTATCTCAAAACTCCTTCAAAGGTACAAACAATATATGTTTATTCTGCAATTTTTCACAAAGCATAGATCCAAGATCCGGATAGTTACAATAAATGCGTGAAACGTAGACGTGAATTTAAAACGATATGTAAATGCTACTATTAGAAAGCTAACTGCAATAATTTTGGGAATCATGTTGTTGAAAAACAACTGCAAAACATTAGTTTATTAATTGATAAAAGTTTCACCATGAATAATATCCAGCATCAGTCTACTATATATATATACACTTTTAAATCTTGTGAATAGGACACACACAAAATAATTAAAATAAGAAAGTTAAAATAATAATACATAACGGAGCTTAAGACAATTTTCATGGCATTTTTCATAATCACCACTTTAGTTTCATTTTGTATCTAAGTTTGGGACACAAAGATGTTGACGACAAACCATTGGTCAATCCAGGTCGTGAGATGGATAAGGTGAAAGCGATAACACCGGTTTCACAAGATTACAATACTTATTTGATCTAGACCCTCCATCCAAAACTTACAACATATCTAGAAAACTGCATGGACAAGATGGGAGATGGGTATAAGAAATGTAATGAAGCTGTTACTGAAGAGATTCTTACGAAGAAACATGTTTCTAGAAAATGTTATCAGAAAGTAGTAAATGCCGGAAAAGAATGCTACATGGAAACTAGAAAATTGATGTTTCAATTTTATCAACTCAAACGCTTTGCCTCTAAAGTTTATTCCAGAACTAAAGAGGTTTGGGATAGATGTTCTGCTGAAACTGAAAATCCTACATCATCGCACGATTAGATTCTCTTGATTGAACATTTCTTACAATATAATGGTTTATTATATGATGTATTATAAAATAATAGGCGGTTATACTATTCTAACTATATATGAAATAAAATAATACTTTCATCAGCTCATTCTTTCTCCTAACTCTAAAATGATATATTGGGTTGTTTGGCTTAATTTTAGTTTATCAAATATAAAACCTAATTGCACAAGAATCTTGTTAAACAAACTCGTATAATTATTTTCTTATCACTCAAACAAATTGTTTTGTTTGGCAATCTAGTAAATTTAACAAAATTGTCAAAAAATTTCTCTCATCTCTCTATGCAACAACTCAGACTTGATCCTCCTTCTCCGGTTCTAGTGCTTTCTTAGCACCAGAATCGGTCTCCTCTATATATTTGTTTATTCTTTTAGTGAATATGTGCACTTTAGTCTCTATTTTATGTGGATATAGAGACAGTTCTGTCTGCGGGAGTACCTTCTCTCCAAGATGGACCGGCGGTCTTTGCATATCTTTTTGACGAGTTGTTCTGGTTCTTAGCTGATTGGTTTGTGTTGTGGTCACTCGGATCCTCTATTTCCTCTCCCTAGAAGCTCTGTTCTGGTTGTGTATCTTCTCTCTCTCGAAAGTGCCTGAGTCATCTTGTTTTTGGCGCTCTAGAGGTTTCTCACCTCAGTCGACGGTTCTTTTTGGTTCATGTCTTGCATATCTCCTACCATTTTATCTTCTGTAACCAGTTAGGGTTTGGAGTTGAAGGGTTTTTTCATGACCTGTTTCCATTTAGCTGAGGGATCTTCCTATCTTTGGTGTGGCAGGAATCCTACTGCTGCTTTGCGTTTGGATGGTTCAGTAATATCTACGGCTGTTCTGTTAAAGCGGTTTTTGGTTGCTCCGAAGGGTCTCACGGCTTCAACAGCGCAATGATATGCTGTGGCGAGGGTGAAGTGAGATGTTCGGTTTTAACCTTGCTTCTATTATCTTTTGTGGTTCCTGTTATGCTTGTAGCTGGTTTGATCCTTATGTTTAGCTTTCCAGTTTCGAATTGTTATTGTGGGTGGTGTTTGTGCTTGTCTTTTTTAATTTGTCTCCATTGTGTTGCCTATAGACTCCTCAGACATTTATGTCGTCTGTCGTCTTAAGATTCATGGGGTTTTGTAAACCGCCGCCATTGTATGTTTTCAGTTTCTAATAAAAATCCTTCTAAGGAAAAAATTAGTAAATTATAAGCAAAAAGAAAAAGTGAGAAAAGGATATAGGAAAAAACAATAGGTAACTCGCATTTTCGTCGAAACAAAAATGTGCAAATTCCCGATAACCTTTTTGTGAACTAATTATGTAAGACTCTTTAGAATATTTCCACCAAACATATCAAGCTTATTTGTTCTTTTAGACCGGTTGAGATGAAATGATCACTAGTTTAAAGCTATCAAAATCGGCTCCATAATTTTATTGGCAAAAATAAACCCTTAAACTTTATTTTTAGAAGGTTTTATTCAAGTCATTTTAAAAAAATTATGAAAAATTATATAAATTTTATGATAAAAACAAAAACAAAATACACATAAAATATTTTAGAATTTTAATTTAATATTTTAATTTATCGGTATAAAATGTACACATATAAAAATGGATCCTCTTTTATCATGAGAATAGAGAACAAAAAATTATGGTCCGGGGTGATCACATCCTTTGTCCCCTTATCTAAGTGGCACGGTACGCCATAGTGTGCAAGGTATAAGATCAATCATAGCTACAGCCATATAGACATATTTTAATGATTCTCATAGCAAAAAATTTCACTTTAGGTTTATTGTATTTTTCGTGAAGCATTAAGGGAGAATGAAGAAATGAAGCAATTTGTTTTGAAGTTGTTAAATTGTAATATAGTCTTTTTTGTTTCTCGGTTTTATTCTTTACACCCAATAAGGATCCTCTTAACCCCAACTTTCAAATAAGAAGAGGTCGAACTCCATTAACTTTTCTTTCAACTTACAAGCACACAAACATCCTAAGTATAATTAATTAACTTGACTAAAATATGTTTCCTAAAGTACGTTTGAAGCTCTTGCCCCAAATAACATGCTAGTCTGGTCTAGAATGGGATTTTGCTGCCAATTTGGTTTTCCTTGCATGAACAAAAGGTTGAAGTGCCTTTGAAACAAGGCCTATAATTGAATACAAAAGAAGAGTTGTGGAACTCAATCCAGTGAAGTATCAATGCTGAAAATCCTAGCTCAAAACTCCTTCAAAGGTACAAACGATATTATGTTCTTCTACAATTCTTCACTAAGCCACAGATCCAAGATTCAGATAGTTACAATCTGCGTGAAACGTAGACGTGAATTTAAGACGATATGTAGATGTTACTATTAGAGAGCTACTGAAGAATTAAGGAATAACGTTGTTGAAAAACAACTGCAAAACGTTATTTTATTAACTGATAAAATTTACAAGGAATAACATTCCGAATCAGTTTACTATATATACACACTTTTAAATCTTGTGAATATGACACATACAAAATAATTAAAATAAAAAGTTACAAGAGTAATTATACATAATGGAGCTTAAGACTATCTTCATGGCATTTTTCATAATCACCACTTTGGTATCATTTGTGTATCCAAGTTTGGGCCAAGAATATGTTGACGACAAACCATTGGTCAATCCAGGCCGTGAGATGGATGCAGTGGAAGCGATATCACCGGCTTCGCATGACTACAATTTTTATATGCTCAAGAACCTCCCACCAAAACTTAACATGTATCTAGGAATCTGCATGGACAAGATGGGAGATGGATGTAAGAAATGTAATGAAGATGTTGTTGAAGAGATTCTTACGAAGAAACCTGTTTCTAGAGAGTGTTGTCAGAAGGTAATAAATGCTGGAAGAGAATGCTACATGGAAATTAGGAAAGCGATGTTTCAATTTTATCAACTCAAACGTTTTGCTTCTCAAGTCCATTTCAGAACTAATGAGGTTTGGGATAGATGTCTTGCTGAAATTGGAAGTCCTTCTGTATCTCACAATGACAAGATTGAATATGTCGATTAAACCTTGTTTTAAACTACCGGTTTATTATATAATGTATTATAAATTAATGGTTTGTTATGCTATTCTATATATAAGAAACAAAATAAATTTTCTTCAGCCCATTCACTCTCCTAACTCTAATGTGGGTATCTTTGTTTGTCCTTAGCTAGTGCTTCTTTGGCTTAGTTTTTTAGTTTATGAAGTATTAAACCTGATTGCACATAAATCATGTTAAACAAAATCGTATATTTGTTTTCTTGTAACTCAAATAATTATTTTGTTTATGAAATCTAGTTAATTTATAAGAAATATAAAAAATGAGAAAAGTATAATAGGAAAAAAAACAATAGATAACTCTAGTTTTTCTCGCAAAACAAAAAGCTTACTCGCATTCTTTTTATCCTAGCAAGGATCTAATGTGCAAATTCTTTGATACGATTTGTAAATTAATTACGTCAAGCTATTTACAATATTTTCGCACAAACACATACCTATATACTACGCTTTAGACAGTATATTAGCTTTCCTCCAAAATTACATCTTTTAGACCATAATCTAACCGAGTCATCTTTAAATGGATCACCTCCGCAATAAGCCTGCAACGTGTACTATTTGACTGATATTGTGTTGGATTCAAGTTGTAAACTATTTAGCTTAAGTTGGTATCATATACAAAATTTAATGAGCTCGATGAATTTTAGATATAATATGGAACTTCATGAACGAAAAAAAGGGAGGTACAAAATTTAATGAATTATGTTGTTTGCAAACAACTGCAAAATGTATTTTTTTACACAAAATACTGTTAGAAACTTATGCAGGATTCCAACCTTCGGTGACTCACTAGGGGGATGGGTGGGCTACATAGACCATAGCAAAAGCAGACAATTTTATTGTAACTATCAGAATATTGGATCTATTAATTATTTTCTTGTGGGTCCTGGAAATTAGGAGGAATAACCATTAAAATAAAAAAGGTTTTAAAAAAATTCTGGCTCAAGGAGATTTTAAACAATTTTCATGGCATTTTTTCGTAAAACCATTTTGTATCACTTGTGTATCCAAGTTTGGGCAATGTTTGACGACCACCCATTGTTATCCCAGTCCCAGATGGATGTGTGGAGGCCGTTCTCCGGCTCTGTGCAGGATTACGATTTTAATATGTTTGAGAACGTCAACAATATATACTTAATATGTATCATGGAACCTGCAGTGTGAGATATCAGGGGCAAATTATAAAAAAATGTAATAAGAGGGTGTTATTGTACGAGATTCTACAAATAAACATGTTTCTACATAAGATGTTGTCTGAGAGGTCATAAATGTGTGGAAATGATCGTACTGAGATATTCAATATAAGGTTATGTTTCAATATTATCAAACTCAAACACTTCGCTCATCGAGTTTCTTTTTCAGAATTACGGGTTTGGGATACGAAGTTCTGCTTAAAGTGGAGGTCTACATATCAGATAATTAGATTCTCTTGATTGAATAAATTTATATGAATGTACTTTCAAATAATGTTTGTTAAACTATTTAATTATATAAACTCTAAAATTTACTTCAATCAGCCCATTGTACTTTAGTCCTCAATAAAAGTGCTAAAGGCATAGCTATGAACGTCCATCCAGGTATTGAAAATCAATGCTCAAATTTCTAATCAAGTGTTATAATTCAATTATACAGTGTGTATATAGTTTCAGTTGAAGAACAAACTCTCCAATGATTACTTTAACTACACGTAGGGTGGCAATCTGGATGGGACGCAGTTTGTAAGAGTATCTATATGTGATGTAATCATGATGTAAGTGATATAAATCTCAAGTCTTCGTCTTAAATTTGATTTAGTGAAACTACTATAGTATCTTTTTCAAAACAGTGAAGATTTGCTCGCAATATTTATAAAATAGAATACTTAGTCCTGAATCTATGTTTAAACGGGAATTTGAGGATAAGTGATCTCATTCATCACAAATTATAAACTATTGAGATTCATTTAAGGGTAAGAATTACTCAAATAACACGCAATTCATGTTTTCTATATACTAGAGTAGCTAACTTTCTTTTAGTACTAGGATGTTTTTATATTCATGTCATTTATTCCTTTGTTACAAAAAACAGATTTATTACAATATCT
>CAJHQP010002202.1:0-91575 GCA_905132765.1 Moricandia arvensis
GAGTTCCACAAATCGTAATAAGTGATGGAGGTACCACTTTATTAATAGAGTGTTCTAAAAAATAATCAAGAAACATGGAGTTCACCATCGAGTAGCAACACCATATCATCCTCAGTCTAGCGGACAAGTAGAAGTATCCAACCGTCAAATCAAAGAAATCTTAGAAAAGACGGTAGGATCAACCCGCAAAGACTGGTCTTTAAAATTGGATGACGCACTCTGGGCTAACCAAACCGCATTTAAAACACCGTTTGGAACCACCCCAATCAACTTACTCTATGGAAAAGCATGCCATCTCCCAGTTGAGCTAGCAAACAAAGAAGAATGGGCCATTAAAGCAACAAATTTTGATGCTAAACCCGCTGCATAAAAGAGATTAATCCAACTGAATGAACTGGACGAGATCAGGTATCACGCTTACGAGAACTCGAATTGTACAAAGAGAGATTTAAAGCCTATCACGACAAGAAAACCATTTCTAGGCATTTTGTACATAACGATCAAGTACTCTTGTACAACTCTTGGTTGTCGTTGTTTCCCGAAAATCTGCGTTCTCTCTCGTTGGTCAAGACCCTTCACCGTGAAAGAAGTTACACCTCATGGAGCAATTGTCCTGATTAATTTGAAAGGCGAGGACTTCACAGAGAATGGGCAGAGAGTAAAACATTACTGGGCTAAAGGAGAAATCCCACGCCCTCAGACCATGCGTCTAGAGCTGCAAAGTCCCGACTGACAAACCCCTTTATGTCAAGCTAACGACCTTAAACAAGCACTGAGTGGGAGGCAACCCGCTGTTAGGTAAGTTTTTATACTGTTCTATTTTTGTTTATTACTAATTTTCGTATTCCTTCTATTTTAAAAAAAAAAGAATAGATTAAGTTCGAGGAGCACCATCGATCGACAGCAACCATTCGCCATCGGTAAACGATGAGGATCAATCATCATCGGTCAACATTCATTAACCACCATCGGGTGACACTGATCACAGAGTTTGGTAACCTCGACTTTCTCTCTGCCTTTTAGTTATGAATTAGTTTTTTCTTTAACCGAACCGGACGGGATGACACTAGGACAGTGTTATTTAAGTCTTGGGGAGGTTCGCTGATGCTTTTACCTATTTTGAGCTTTTATTTATTAAGTTTTCTAGTAGTATTTATTGAGTCGAGAAGAGGATTATGATCAAAACTTATTTATTGACTAACCACACTATAGCACCATTCTTAGACAAGTTGATTGCAGATATTACTAGCGCACAAAGCAGAATGGGCCATCAAAGCAACAAATTTTGATGCTAAACCCGCTACAGAAAAGAGATTAATCGAATTAAATGAACTGGACGAGATCAGGTAATACGCCTACGAGAACCTGAAATTATACAAGGAGACACTACAAGAAAACTCGGCATTTACTAGGAAATTTTACTAGGAAAACGAGAATCCTCGTAAAGTCCTCGTAAACGTACGAGAAACCGTTTCCTCGTAAAGCCGTAGTAAACTTACGAGGAAACTACGTGGCAAAGGAACATTTCCTCGTAATTTCGTAGCAAAACCTTTCCTCGTAAAGTCCTAGTAAAATTACTACGAAATTAGGAGGAAATGTTCTTTTACTTCAAATTAGCGAGGAACTGGCTAGAAAATATCTATTTTAAATCTAAAATGTGTTTTGTACCTACTTTTCCTCACAATTTCCTAGTACATATTCAGATTCGAAAATTTCTATAAATACCACCATTTGTGATTCATTTCAAACACACCAAAAAAATCAGCTTTAAGCTTGATCAAAGAAAAAAATGTCCGGTCCGGGAAATATTTTCGAGTTACGGAAGTGGATGTATTCACACAGAGATAATAACGGGAGAGTGAAGAAAGAATTTCTCGAAGGGTTGGAGACGTTTATGCATCAAGCAGATTCTACACCACTCACGCAGGAAAGTGGTAAGATGTTTTGTCCTTGTCGGAAATGCTGCAATACAAAATTAGGCCCTCGTGAAAATGTTTGGAAGCATTTAATAAATAGAGGTTTCATGCCATATTATTATATTTTGTATCAACATGGAGAAGATGCTAGTTGTAGGAATGAAGCTAGCATTAGTAATAGCAATTTTCAGTTTGAACCGGTTAATCATTTGCTTAATGAAAATAGCTATCATCACCAGGAGGAACAAATGGTAGATTGTGATAGGATTCATGATATGGTAGGTGATGCATTTGTAACTCATGATGATGATGAAGTTGAAGAACCTAACTTAGATGTAAAAAAGTTTTATGAAATGTTAGATGCTGCGAATGAGCCAATTTACAGTGGTTGTAGAGAAGGTCTGTCTAAATTGTCGTTGGCTGCTAGAATGATGAGTATTAAAATCGATCACAATCTACCTGAAAATTGTATGGATGCATGGGCAGACTTGTTTAAAGAGTATTTGCCAGAAGACAATGTGTCTGCTGAATCTTATTATGAGATTCAGAAATTGGTATATAGTCTTGGGTTGCCCTCGGAGATGATAGACGTTTGCATCGACAACTGCATGATTTACTAGGGAGATGATGAGAAGTTAGAAGAATGTCAATTTTGTAAGAAGCCATGATTCAAACCGCAAGGTCGAGGGCGTAATAGGGTACCGTACCAAAGGATGTGGTACCTACCAATCACAGACAGATTGAAAAGATTGTACCAATCTGAGGAGACTGCTGGAGGGATGAGATGGCACGCCGAGCATACTCAGATGGATGGAGAGATGACTCATCCATCAGATGCAAGAGCTTGGAAACATTTTAACAATGTACATCCACATTTCGCTAGCAATAGCCGGAATGTGTATCTTGGATTATGCACTGATGGATTTAGTCCATTTGGAATGTCAGGGAGACAATATTCATTGTGGCCAGTCTTTCTTACACCGTACAACCTGCCACCGGAGATGTGCATTCGACGAGAGTTTCTATTCTTGACCATATTAATACCTGGTCCAAAGCATCCAAAAAGATCTCTCGACATTTTTCTACAACCACTGATAAAAGAGTTGAAAGATTTGTGGTCAACAGGGGTGAGGACATATGATTGTTCAACGAAAACAAATTTTACGATGCGAGCGATGCTTTTGTGGACCATAAGTGACTTTCCTGCATATGGGATGTTGTCTGGATGGACTACACATGGGAGATTAGCTTGTCCATATTGTAATGGAATGACAGATGCGTTTCAGTTGAAGAATGGTAGGAAGACTACTTAGTTCGATTGTCACCGTCGATTTCTTCCCGTTTACCACCCATACCGAAGAAACAAGACATTGTTCAGGCACAAAAGGGTTGTCAGAGACACTCCTCCTCCATACTTAACTGGAGAACAAATCGAAGCGCAAATCAATTACTACGGTGCTCTAGAACAGCTCCTCGTGGTGGGAATTGGCATGTTCGCAGTAATATGCCTGATTCTTATGGTGTGCAGCACAATTGGCACAAAAAGAGTATATTTTGGGAATTGCCATATTGGAAAGATCTTCTTTTGCGCCACAACCTCGATGTGATGCACATAGAGAAGAACTTTTTTGAGAACATCGTGAACACTATATTGAATGTCCCAGGGAAGACGAAAGACAACGTAAAATCGAGGTTGGACTTACCCGATATCTGCTCAATGAGTGAGCTACATATAAAAAGCAATGGGTAAGTTCCAGTTCCGATATTCAGACTATCATCAGAAAAAAGTCTGTGTTGTTAACCTGGGTGGCTTCAGAAGTGAAGTTCCCTGATGAGTATGTTTCAAATCTCTCAAGATGTGTTGAGAAAGGGTAAAAGTTTTCCGGGATGAAGAGACATGATTGTCATGTCTTTATGCAGCGACTACTTCCCTTTGCATTTGCGGAGCTACTACCTACAAAAGTACATAAAGCACTTTCAGGTAATTAATATAATACGACACAAACATTAATTTATATCTTTATATATATATATGAATATACTAATGTGTTTAATTTTTTTTGTAATATATAAGGAATTGGAGCATTTTTTAGGGATCTGAGCACCCGCACTCTTAAAGAGGAATTTGTCCAACAACTTCATGAAAACATCCCCATCTTAATGTGCAACTTGGAGAAACTATTTCCGCCTACTTTTTGACGTATTGGAACACCTAGTTGTCCACCTCTCGTATGACGCATTACTTCGTGGACCTGTGCACTATGGATGGATATATCAGTATGAAAGAGCCATGAAAACTTTGAAAGGAAAAGCCAAAAACCTAGCAAAAGTTGAAGGTTCTATTGTTACGAGAAGTTTGATGGAAGAAACATCACATTTCACATCGTACTACTTTGCACCGAAAGTACGTACAAGGAAACGAGCTCCAAGAAGATATGATGATGGTGGTGTCGTGCCGACATATATGGAAGAAGATGTTCCAGACATCTTTTGTCAAATTGGGCGATTGGGTGAGAAATTGAAAGAGGTTTGGTGGTCGAGTGATGAAGACGTCCATAGTGCACACCTTTATATTCTTCTCAATTGCGAGCATCCATTGATTGGTTATTTTGAAAAGTAAACATATAAACATACACATATATATATATATTCAATTGATTAAATAACATAACATAAATTTACAGCCAATTTGTGACTTAAGTCGAAGAAGCAATACCTGGTATATCGAAAACTGAGTTAGACAAAAGGAAAGATCAACACTTTATCAAGTGGTTGAGGAAACAAGTATTTATTATAACTTAAATTTTATGCATACATTACCACAAAGTAAGTCTAATGTGTAGTTCTATTATTATTTTTTTGCAGGTTGATTATGACGATCCTGAGTATCCCGCATGGTTTAGGGAATTACTTCAAGGTCCAGTTGCAAAGGTCACTACATCATCGATGTATTTCACCCGACGCTATACTTTTCATACCTACGACTATGGTAGACACCGGGCAACAAATAATTATGGAATATGTGTGAAAGGCAAAACAGATTTCTACGGGATATTGTAGGAGATTTATGAAGTTCAATTCCCTGGAATGAGTCTGAAATGCGTTATCTTCAACTGTGAGTGGTACGACCCCGTCGTCAACAAAGGTGTTCGGATTAACAAGAACGGTGTAGTTGATGTCAATGGTGAACGAAGGTACAACAAATTCTTTTTTGACATACATGTTCTGAGTACTAATTTCTACGTTGTCTTTATTTTTGCAGGTACAACAAATTTGAGCCTTTCATATTAGCTTCCCAAGCAAATCAAGTTTGCTTCATTCCATACCCTCGGATTACTACCTCGGGAATAAACTGGTTAGCTGTTATCAAAGTTACACCTCGAGGACGAATAATCGTTGGAGAAGAACCACCATTACAAGAAGAAGACACCAAGGAAATCGAGGAACCTGACAGAAATTGATGACATCCTACTCATTGATCCGCATAATCGTGAATACAAAGATGTTCCTGATCACTCGACGGACGACGGTGTTGAGGACGAGTTTTATGAAAAATGATGATGTTTCTACAGATTCTGAGAATGTATCCGAATGAATTATGTATGTTTTATAAGTTTGTTTAATCACAAAAACGAATTTGAATTATGTATGTTTTAAGTTTGTTTAATCACAAAAATGAATTTGAATTTGGGGTTTAGGTGTAGAAGAGGTTTGGAGTTTGGTTGTAGAAGATGTTATAAGTTAAGGAAGTTGTGGTTTGGTTTTTGGGGTTTCAAGTTTAGGGATTTACAAACCCTTTCCTCGTAAAACCCTAGTAAAAGAAAACACGGGACTCGCAGTTTCCTCGTAAATTCCACGTAGGTTGTTTCCTCGTAAAGTCCTAGTAACATGATTACTAGGACTTTACGAGGAAACCTAAATGCGGGACTCGTTGTTTCCTCGTAAAGTCCTCGAAATGGAAAACGCGGGACTCGCTATTTCCTCGTAACATTACTAGGACCTTACGAGGAAACAAAATTCCCTATATAAACTCGAGCCATCCGATTTCTCTCATTTGTAGCAATCTTCTCTCAAAATGCTCTTAAGGTACTCTTTAATTCCTAGTTAAGTGATTAGATTAGGTGGTTAGTTTAGGGAATTTAGATTAGGTGGTTAGTTTAAGGAATTTAGATTAGGTTGGTTTACTTTTTTAACTGCTTTTTTAAATGATACGGGAATTAATGTTTTAATTTTTTTTTTAAAATTTAGATGCCTAGACAGAGCAAGTTTGCTAAGGCTAAGAGGCCTCTTAAGGGGAGTCATTACGGAGATATTTTCGGTCGTGAGCTTGGCGCATCATCTTCTTCAGCTCCCGGTTCTTCGATTCCGGATGGCGGAAGTGTTCCCGAGACTCAGGGAGTTTCTCAGGCTCCCCGGTTTGATCCACCACCTCCTCCTCCACCTCCTCCTCCTCCTCCACCGGCCGCCGGGGTTCATCCCGATTTGGAGGTGCAGCCAAACGCTCCATTTGAGGTGTACACGGTCGAGGACATTATCGCAGCTCCAGGCAGAGAAGGGCTACCTGAGTTAGATCCTCTCCGACGGGATGACCACAACATATTTTGGTATGTTTCATTTTTTTAAAATGTTTTTAATGTATATCTTAATTAACCAAAAATTAACAAATTTAATTAATATTTTTATTTTTTTTCTTTGTTCAGGTTTAGTGTTGACGGGTGTGTCGTTCAGAGCGTCACCGATTGTATCAAGGGATACTTTCCTGATCTAGCTCCAAACTGGAAAATGACGGCCAGCCATACCAAAAAACATGGTTCAAAACGTTCACCGTATGTCATTTATTTTTATTTATAATATTTAATATTATTGAACTAATTAATCTAATATTTTCTGGTTACAGCAAAAATATCATTGGTCCATAGAGATTCACCAGCGGGTGAAGAAGGAGTTTGAGGCAAAGGCAAAAGCGCGATTGCTCGACATGGTCTACAACTGGAAGGGTGATTTTCAGGTGGATTTATAAATTTAATACAGTTTATATCATTGACTTCAAATAATTTTAAAATATTTTTTTAGGTGGATGGTTATGAGGAGGGGAAACCGATTGCCTCACATTGACGGTGTGGGATGGCCTCATCAGTTATTGGGGGTTGCCGGACTCGATCAGAACCTCCAAAACAAACTCCGAGAACCGCATGACAAGAGATGAGCATGGCAACACCAAGATGCTTCACACCGGGGATCGAAAACCTCACGCGGGAATCCGTCTAGACATGGTAATTAAATTAATAATTTAATAACTAATTAATATTTTTTAATCTATTTTTATTTTTCTAATTAATAAATAATTTTTAAAATTATATTTTTAGGCTAAAGAGACAAGAGTTCTTCCATCCCTGAAAGAGCTTTACGAGAGGACCCACCGGAACAAGGCTGGGCATTTTGTAGATCCTACATCCGAGCGGATCTACAACAAGGTTGTTGCTTGGGTTGACCACCGCCAGACCCAGCTGACTCAGCAGTCTGGGACACCCGTCATATTATCCACTCCTGAAGTGGATAAGATTTACGAGGAGGCAAATAATTTGTTTTTCTATTAATTTTTAATATTTATTTAATTTATTTTTTAATGTTATTAATCAATCTTTTTATTTAAAGGTAGCCCCTAGGAAAAAATAACGTATCGTCGGGATTAGTTCCGTTAACGATGTCCCCACAGCGACATCGTCTTATGCTCAGGAACAGCACGATGTCACTGCTCAGCTGCACTCGGAGTTGCAGGCGACACAATCTCATGTGAGTTCTCTCTCTGATATCTTGGACGTTTTGGCGGTCGGAAACCCGCAATTGGCAGAGATGTTGCGTGTCATACGGGAAAACGGAGGGCTTCAACCCAACATCATCCACTGTCACAGTCTCAACCGTCGATGACCAACATGGACGAGGAGGAGTTGGCGGGCCGGGATGACAACTTCGTTCGTCAATTTAACGACCAGCATCCGTAGTTTAGTTTTTTTATTTTTAATTGTATATTATGAATTTAAAACTTAAATATTTAGTTATATATAAAATATTTTGTTATTTCTCTTTTTATTTATAATTTGGATTCTTTAATTTTTTAAAAATATATTATTTATATTTATTTTAATTATTATTTTTTAATAGGGAAAAACGTTTCGAGGTAAATTCCTCGTAAACATTTCGAAGTAAGTTTCCTCGTAAAAGTTTGAAGTAAGTTTCCTCGTAAAGCATTAAGACGCACTTACGAGGAAAAGTATTACTACGACCTTACGAGGAAAGCTTACGATGACTTTATGAGGAAATAATTATCCACGCGTTTACGACGAAATGTTTCCTCGTAAATTAACTAGGAAATTACGAGGAAAAAGGCTTTACGATGAACGATTCACGATAAAGCGCGTTTCTCGTAATTTCCTTGTAAAGGATCCTTTACTAGAAAATTACGAGGCAAAGCCGTCCTAGTAAAACTTGTGTTTTCTTGTAGTGAGAGAACTAAAGCTTATCACAACAAGAAAATCATTTCTAGGAATTTGGCACCTAACGACCAAGTACTCTTGTACAACTCTCGGTTAACTCTATTTCCCGGGAAATTGCGTTCTCGTTGGTCAGGACCCTTCACAGTGAGAGAAGTTACACCTTATGGAGAAATTTTCTAATTAACCCTAAAGGGGAGGTCTTCACAGTGAATGGGCAAAGAGTAAAGTATTACTGGGCTAGAGCTGAAATTCCATTCTCAGACCACGCGTCTAGAGATGCCAAATTCTGATTGACGAGTCCAGTTTCCTGTCAAGCTTACGACCTTAAACAAGTGCTGAGTGGAAGGCAACCCACTTGTGAATATCTAAATTTTAAATTTTGAAAGCTTTTTATGAAATTTAGTTATAACATAATAAATTATAATAATTAAAATATAAAATAAATATAAATCATATAATAAATATATAGTTATGCACGGAAATGAAATATGGGGAGCGACCATCAATCAATGTTCCTAAACTACCATTGATCGACGGTGAAGCGTCGAGTCTGTATAAGCTCGACAGAACATTTTTTCATAAACACTTTCCATAACCGCTAAAATCTTGTGAATTTCAAGAGCCGATTTCTCTCTCAATATTTGGCCGATTTTGCTCGTTTTTGAGCCTAACCTACTTGATTTTACCTCTTCTATATGTTTATTTTACTAAATCAACCAATCTTCAAGGTATGTTCTCTAAATCTCTTAGTTTAGGGAGTTTCTAGGGATTGAGAGAAAAATCGAATTTTTTAAGGTTTTGGTTGGAATTTAGAACGGTTTATGATGATAGATTACTAGAATAGAAGTTATCAACCTATTTTAATAGTTGTTTGCATGATATTTGGTTTGACTTGAGAGATCGAAATCTCATGAAAATCGCGACAGGCCACCGATCGATGCCCTCGAGGGACTGTCGATCGACAGTCATAACGACTTGAGCGTAATTACTAATTCTCGTTTGTTTTGCGATTACAGATGAGCGAGAGAAGAACCAAGGCGCGTTTTGATGTTGGTGGTTCCAGATCTGCACCATCAGCACCTCCATGCTGTGCACCTTGGCCTAAGCAGGAGAGGGAATTGATTGACATGTTCGAGCATTACCCCGACACTAAGGCAGTTGTAGCCTCGAGGGGAAGCACCCCCAGGATCGTGTCCCATGACTGGGAAAACTATGACAGCCTTTCTAAAACGCTTGGCAAGGCGTTTCCATCGAGCCCACCATGTTCGTCGATGAGACGTCCTGACAAAGTTGAAGTTCCGGTTTGATGTCCGAGATATGATGAGGGATCCGGGGATGGGAACCATGGCTACTAGGCCATATTCACACTATCCCGACCTAGTCCGACAATTCATGGCCACAGCTCGAGTGATTTATCAAAATTCGAGGGAAAAGAGGGTGACCGAGGCCTATTTGACCTTCATGATCAGGGGCATCATGTATAACATCACCATCCCTAACCTATGCTGCATCTACGGGTTTAACAACCCCGATTACCTCGGCTGCACCGTCCCTTCCTTCCCTGGACAGATCGCCTTCTGGGGGCTCATTGCCACAGATCATTTCGATTCCAACTCAGCCACACTGACAGACGTCTGCCACCCGTCCCTGCGTTACTTTCTGAAGATCCTTTCCAGCACCATGTTGTGCAAGATGGAGCTCAACAATCTGAGGGTTCAAGAGCTTACATTGTTGTACGAGTCAGTCATGGGCTTGGTTGAGCCCGATGAAAAGGTCATTTCACCACCCGTGAGCTTGGGGGCCATCTTCGCTAAGCAATTAGTGTCCCTGAAGGGGAAACCCTTCAAGAGTTCCGGCATGAAGAGGGAGATGGTAGGGAACCTTCTGACACCCATCTTTCTACACCTTGATATCAGCCTTCGGGGATCCTCCGTGGAGTCCGGGTTTGAGTATATGGATGAGGATCACCTGACGAGGGCAGGATGGCTGAAGGAAGGACGCTTCTGGTCCTTTGTAGATGATGTGGGGCCCCATATGATAGAGCTCCAAGATCCCGATGTGACGGATTTCTCTGACACCCCTGCACGCCTTTAGTTCAGGCCGGACGAGCGCCTCGTGCGCAATGAACCGGTCCGTACACGGTGCAGAGGAGGACCCTGAGCAGCACACACGCCTGCAGAGGACCAGGCAGCAGCACCGCCACCCCCTCCGCCAACATTCCCACAAATCCCAGAGATCTCCACCCACGATCACGGAGACTTCCCGCGATTCGTGATGGGAACACTTCAGCCATATGGGGTAGGTTGGAGCCTATCACCCGTGCCAGTGTTTCAGTCGATGGCGTACCAGGGCGTGGTCGCCACCAGCAGCGCCATCACCACCACGCCAGCCGGATGTGGATACAACCGATGAGGAGAAGCCTACATTTTTGCTCTCCTCCCTTTTATATTTATTTCAGACTCTTCTATGACTTTTATTATTTCATTTATTTTGTTGGATTTTAGAACTCACAGTTATTATCATTACTTGCTGCTTTAACTTGATTTTTTGAATGTCTAACAGAGCTAACACAAAGAGAGATGATCAGAATGTGGAGATCTTAGACATTTTTATGGTTACTTGCTGACGGGTTCATCATGTCCGTTGACCATTGATTGATAGCCATTACGCACCATCGATCGATGGCTATGACAGAAAGGTATGAGTTCTTAAATTATAACAACTAAATTATTTAAACTCTAGATTATTTAATCCCGCCAATCTCTTACCATTTTTACACTGAGACAGTGTTATTCTAGTCCGGGGGAGGTAGTTACTAACACCATATTTTATTTTTGATGTTTTATTTCTTACTAACGAAAAATGCTTTATTGAGTCAAAGTTAGAAGTTATTTATAGACTAACCTTTTTTGGAACAGTTTGTTGCACCATTTTGAGGTTGAATGGAAAAGCTACATAGATTGATTATCCTGTAATACCCACACTTGCTAAACACTTCTAAAGGAACCAAAGCTAACGTCCAACCTAAGTAACTATATTTGCTTGTTATGGGGCCTGGTATACATAGGATTGGATTCCTCTAGCAAATCTGAAAGGTAAAAATAATTTACTTCCTGATTCTCCTCTCACTTTTCTTCAGCATCTATAAAGTAAAGATTGAGATGATTTCCTGATATGCAGAGGGGTAGGTACATTATCGATGACCCCATTATTCTAATTCAAAGGAATGATCACACATTGTTGGAAGTCGAGGCGTAGGTACATTACCGACGACTCCACTATTCACCTACAATTTTGTCATATTAAAAAATGAAAATGAAATGACAAGATGGACTGTATCAGGATTATTGTCCGTTGAATTTGTGATATTAAAAGAATCAGAGGAGAAAGGAGAGAGAGGAAAAGGATTAGAAAAGTTACTTGTGGTCCAGGCATTTGCTTGGGTAAGAGTCCATGTGTCCTCTGATCGATATTCCCAGGATAAAACGTGCAACTTATATTATGTATTTGAATGAGGATAGTAAATGGTATGTCAGATAGCTTCTGGTAGGTTGTGGTAGGGAAGATTGATTAACTAAGAAAATTACATGGAAATACTCTAGACGTGGTTGCGACAAAAACTTAGGTGAAACAGTCTTCTAAGGAGATGGTAAGTCTCTTTGTTTTCAAACATATCTCTGATTCATTCTATGTTTTACTTGATCCCAAGCAAAGGATAAGTTTGGGAGAGTTGATATGTCATGGTTTTACCTGATTTACCCGTGATATTTATATGGTTTTAGAGTCTTTTATATGCAATTGGTATTTTTAGAGTCTTTACAGGTTCAGGTACTCATTGGAAGCAATTAGAGCTTTTAGATCATTCTGGAGCATTGAAGAATGCTCAGCCGAAAACTCCAAGTCATAACCAGAAAATGTTAAGACCATTGATCAAATTCTCACCCTGAGTGTCGATCGACGGTCAACATTTCTGCCGAGTTAATTAAGATTTGAAGAAATCACGATTCTACCCAAAATTTCCACTATTTTGCAAGACATGTCTTTGGCCGTGTTTTAAACTATTTATTAGGGTTGATTAGCTGTTTTGCAAGACACACTTGTTTTACAACCATTTTTCATACTTGCCACATTGACGGCTACCTTTGGAGAGAGAGATCTATTTCATTATCAGACTAAGATCTTGAACTCCCTTGTTTTATTATTACTATTACTATGCAATTCATTCATGTATTCATCATCTTTATCACAATTATGTCTGAGTAGTCTACTGTTAGATTTAAGGTTCTTCTAGGGTAGTTAATGGCTTGCTGATGTTATGAAATTGTTAGGGTTATTCTAATTAGTTTTTTGTTTAAGTAGATTTTAATGCTAAGTTGTACCTAATCACTTCAACCTTAGATTATAGGATGTTATAGCGCAATCGATAGCTAGGTTATACCCATAAATATATCTTAAACATTCTAAAACTCTAGTAACAAACGAGAGTTGAACAAGAGAGTTAGAGAACACATCAAAACCACAAATCACACTTGTTTAGAAGTAGCGTCGATCGATACCACATAGTGACCGTCGATCGACACTCTGTTAAGAATCACGAGAGTGACTTATCTAAACCCTAGAGTTTGAGTTCAGAACAGCGCTTCACTGAAACCCTTAACATTCTATTAGTTTGCATTTCCCAGTCTACCTGAAAGTCCCCTAAGTCTAATCCTTCCTAACAATCTTCACAAATCAAACCAATCTTTAATTCACTATTCATAAATCAATACTTTCATCTAGCTTTATTTTAAAGCAATAAATCTATTGTGTGATCTTAGAGTCTTTGTGGATTCGATCCTTAAGTACTACACTGAACCTCTTATTTAAGAGAGTAAAAGTAGCTCATAGGGTTAATATGATAGTGCATATTAAAAGATTCATCAAGTATCAACAGAGACAATGACAACCAAGGAAACACATCACATGTTGGAGGAAATGAATGTGAGAAGAAGGAAAGTGCACAGACAAACAAAGCACAAGAAACTTATCAAGTCTTGGAGATTCAAATTCCAAATCATTAATCAAGTTGAGTTGACGTTTTTGGGTGTTATGATCAGTAAGGGGAATATGTTTGGAAGCTTAACTTCAGGGTGTGCTGTCTCCAAGGTTGTAGAACTATTTACTGGAAGCGGAAAAACATTGGAGAGAAATATGGCAAGCATTGACAGTAACGATTTTGTCAACAAGAACCATTAGCCATGTTACATGTTAAATATGAGGCACCAAGGCAGGACATGAAGCTGAAGAAGAAAAGGCTTCGAAAATCATGGAGATTTTAATATAAGTTCATGGTTACAAGACAAGACGAGAAAAAGAAACCAGCGACTCCAATGACACATCTCTAAAACATAAGGGATCAGAAATATGTACTTCAGAGGATGTTGAGAAATAATGCCAAGAGATTGCTGTTACGTGTGAATCGTGTTCACAGACATGTGCGAAGTTCTTTTAAGTCTTGTAAGTTCCTTTACAGAACAGTTGGAAGGAGAATTTTACTGTTGATCTTGACCATTCCGTTGAAATTGTGAAAACATTATTCTGTTGTGTGGCATCAATGGAGAACCAAAACAAGTCAGAAAGGTGTTTTGCAATGGCTTAAGTGCTGGAGCTACAGTAGAAGAGCTTTCACTGTGCTAGTCGGTTGCAGGAGAATGAGATGACTATGGGACCAGCTGAGAATGTCCACAACGCGTGGAGAGAGATTGCAAAAGAGGAGCTTCCATGTTACTGGTCACAGTTTCAGGTTTCATGCTTGGAAATCATTGAGGATGTCAACAACAAGCTAAACTTTGTGGTCAAAGTTTCTCCAACAGGGGAGATTTGATACATGAAAAGAGATGCCACGTCATAAGGTTGTTACAGAGTTGTTACGGAGGGAATGAGCTATAAGAGACGTCTCAAGAATCAGAGATAACCAAGAAAAATTGTAAAAGTATGTTGGACTCTCCTTTCTCTTTCTACTTTGTGGTTACTGTGATTTTCCTGTGAACTTTCTCGGAAAATCTCCTCATTGATGTTCTAGAGCCGTTTCTTCCTTTAAGCTCTCCACACATTGAGAGATGGATATGTGTTTTCTGAACATATATCCATTGTTTGTTCTTTGATTTGCTCATATATGGAAATACCGTATCAGTGGTATAAGAGCCATTCGCTTCCTCAGATCAATGGCTGGAGTTGAGTTTCTAGTCTTTGAAGGTGTTTCCAACGACTTGCGTCCATGGATTTCAGCTTTGAAGGATCAAATTCCGCATGATGGCTACTCGGATTTGAACAGATTGGCTTTGGCTGTGTATCTTATTGGAGGTAAAGCAGAAGAGTTTGTTCATCATTGACAAGAGTATAAATATTTCTATACTTGGGAAGATTTAAAGAATAGTTTTTTGCGGAGGTTTGGTGATCAAAACGATCCAGAAAGGATCAGATTGGAGTCAGAGAAAGACAAGTCGGTTCTGAATTGGTGAGATGCTGCGAATAGCAAAAACACTGATGCAATTCCAGAAGACACGGACCACATCATGAATTTAGAATCAAACTTGATTCCATCAGAAAAGAGTGACCCAAACATGTCTATGGAGTTAGATGATTTTGTGCATCCAACACAAGGTCTAGAAACTGATAATGTTCATCCAAGGGAAGCGATTCCAAAATCTATGTTCCAGTGGATCCAGAAGCTCAACCATTGGAAGCAGTGTCATGTCTTGAGAATGACAGTGTTACCACAAGCAAGATGCAACAACATATTCTGGCGCACCATGAATCGCTTGAAAAAGAGGTATCAATACTTGTTTCGGAACCAAGCCATAGGATAGATGGAGTTGGTGTTGCTTTGTAATGGTAGCTCACAAATTCTATTCACTGAATCACGTAGTGATCATAAACTTGGTGTTTGGATTTCTATAAAAGTACAGCCAGTATTCATTTTAGATGTGAAAGTGGTGGAAGAGTTTATTCAAAAATTTTAATTGAAGTTGCGGCTTCGGTGCACACCAACTTTTGGAGCAAATGATTTAAGAGGAAGGAGCGAGCAATGACATGCGTGTTTTAGTTGCTCTAGCAGGGTATAAATATCCTAAACAAATCACTATCAAATTAACCTAGTCTTTAACACACAAATAGTACTCTTGCCAAAAGAGATCATGTGTAGTACTTAGCGATCGAATCCACAGAGAGCAATGGCACACAATAGATTTCTTATTTCTAAGGATTAAGCTATGTGAATATATGTATTGGTGGCAAACAATCAGTTAAGGAATCAAGAAGTAGAGATGCAATATGGAAATATGTTAATAATGCAAATATGGAAATAATGCAAATATGAAAATATTCTAATAAACTAAATTGATGCAAATGTTAATACGCTAGATCTAGGGTTTCAAGCTTAATAGATTATATTGGATAGGAAGCATGGATATGTAAATATACTAGGACTAATATTAACTATTATGGCTCTTTTAACTCCAACTCTCGTATGCGAGCAAAAGGAAAGACCATCGATCGACGGCGAAGGCCTGATGTAGACCGACGGTGAAATCAGAAGGAAGTGTGAACAAGATTTGATAAGTCCACCAGACTTGTTAGACCAGCTCTCGCATGCGACTAACAGCCTATTTCAATGTAGTACGTTCTGGCACAAAACCTACTCTCGTAGTCGTCCATGTCCTACTTCCGAGATCCTAGTTAGCTACTCTAGAATGCAAGCATTAAGAACAACTCAATTGATGGATATTAACTTAGCTAGCAATCTTACTTTTGAACTAATCCATGATTACTATCATTCAACCCTAAATCTAGTTGATGACTACTCAGACATAATTAAAGAAAGAACTATAATCTGAATAGAATGCATAAAATATTGGGGTTCCAATACAAATCTCCCTAAGGAGTTATGAATCTTCTCCCCAAAAACCTAAAACTATAAAGTTATGTGAGTTGTGTCAAGCCTTGCTTACGCTTGTGCTTGCAAACTCTCTGCATGCTCTCAATACATGAGCATAAATATAAAAACTCTCAAATCTAGGTCAAAACTTTTCCATTGCATTCTTGTCTTTTATCTTCTGAACTTGGACTTTTCAGTCGGTTGTGTGCGAGTTGGGCGTCGATCGATGGCAAGTGTTCAGCATCGATCGACCTTGGTCTTTCATCATCGGTCGATTCCAAGGTTGTGTCGTCGATCGATGGCAAGTGTGCAGCATCGATCAACATTGGTCTTTCATTATCGGTCGATTCCAAGTTTTTGTCGTCGATCGACGACAGACTTGTACTTCGACTCCTCAAATAGTCAGCTACGGATTCTCCTCCTCTAAATGCTCTAAAAGCTCCAAGTACCTCCATTTATCTCCAAAACGTCCCCGGACATCTAAATACACTAACACATATCCTAGACATACGTAATAGATCCTAAATAAAGCCTAGAACACTGCCTAAAACTGATAATAAATAGGCTATATCAACTCCCCCAGACTTAACATTTTGCTTTTCCTCAAGCAAACTAAGCATGTGAAAGAGGTTTGAAAGCCGGACACTCAACATAATGTTTAAGTATAAATGTCACCTTACTCTGTTGCAACCACATCCTATCAAATCAATCACAGAGAAACTTTATATACCATATCCTAGTATAACAACCAAATCCAGTCTACCAACAACTTAGCAAAAACTAGTCCGACTCACCCCTTCACTGATTTCATTTCCTTGCATAAAATAAAGTGTAGGCTTTACCTTGGGAGTACCGATCAAAGGACACATGGACTCTACCTCTACAAGAATCTGAACAACTAGGCACAAAGTCTTCTCTGATTCTTTCTCCCCCCTTTCTCTCTGAATCTTTCTAGATCTTAAACTCAATGGACAATGATGATGATACAGTTCATCTTGCCATCTCATTTTTTATTTTCCTCTTCTTTTTCTTTTCTTTTCTTTTCTCTTTTTTCTTTTTTTTCTTTTGCTTTTGGGTAAAGTTGTAGGCGAATAATGGGGTCATCGGTAATGTACATACCCCTCGCTTCCAACGATGTGTGATTGTTCCTTCGAATTAGAATAATGGGGTCATAGGTAATTTACCTACCCATCTGCATCTCGGGAAGTCATTTCAATCTTGTAAGCTATTAGGTAGATGTTGAAAAGAAAGAGAGAAGGGAACCAAAGATGCAATAACTTGTACCTACATACTTGCAGAAGGAATCCGATCCAGAGTATACCAAGCCCCAAAGCAAGCAGATAATGTCAGGATTAGTGTTGGAAATCAGCTTCGGTTCCTTCAAACTTTCTAAGCAAGTGTGATATAATGGCAGGATGATCCACTTTAGTAGCTCTAGTAATCTCTGCAACAACCTTCTAAGAATGGTGCTAAAGTGTGGTTAGTCAATAATAAATCTTGATCATAGTCTCATTCTTGACTCAATAAAACTTTTTGAAAAACTTATATATATATATATATATATATATATATATAGCAAATAAAGCTTAAAACAAATTAACTAGCATTAGTGAACCTCCCCTAGACTTAAATTACATTGTCCCAAGTGTAATCTGCGCGCCCCGGATTGTTTAGGAAAAAAAGAAATCATAAGTAAATAGATAGGCAGAGAAACTCGATACCAAAGTCTGTAAAGTGTATCGATCGATGGTAAGCGTGTGTGGTCGATCAATGGTCGCGATCCTGGGTCGACTGATGGTACCTCTATAGTGTCAATCGATGATGACCCAAACAGTTTATATAAAACAAAGTAAAACTCGAAATAAGTATTAGTATAAGTAAAAGCTAAATAAAAACTTACTAAACAGTGGGTTGCCTCCCAGTCAACGCTTGGTTATAGTCTATAGCTCGACGTTGTGAATTTTCTGACTAGTAGGAGGTTGGATCATCACTTGGAAAATAAGTGTCTACATCTTCTTTGCCCTTCTGAAACCATGTACTGATGAAGTTTTGTAATGTCTCATCTCTTCTCGCTTTCTCATTCCTTGTAACTATTCTGAAAATGTCCACTGAATGCATTGCTTTTTCTAGTTTCTCAATATTGCGTTGTAGCATCCTGAGTCTGGCAGCTGTAGTCTTTGATAAATCCTCTAATTGCTGAAAAAGTCTTCCTTCATCAGGCTCTGAGAAAATGCAATCTCATCGAACCTATCTTCCAACTCTACTTCTGCTGCTGTCTTATGTCCATGGTCTTCAGAGTCGATCGATGCGTAGATGTTGCCGTTGATCGATTCTCGGTTGTCTGCCCCATGCTGTCTCTGAACAGTATCCAACTCTTTCTTCATCTCATCCATTCGTGCAGTCAAACCGGTAAGGCAGGTGTTTATAGGATAGTAGACATCATCCAACCTCTTGTAAAAATCATCCAGTGACATATCTTGAGTTTTGTAGATCGCATTCACAATATCATCAATCTCTTCTTTGCTGGATCGACAGCCTTCAACAACCGTAGACTGGAGTAAGGAGAAAGCACCCAAGGTTGAGCTTAAACCGCTCCCAAATGGACCTAAATATGATTTCCTTTATGAAAACTCTTATCCCGTCATCATCAACGCCAACCTGAATACCGGAGACCAAGTACTTCTGCTCAACAAATTGCGAAAACATTGCAAGGCCACTGTATGGCGAGTTGGTCGGCCCATGTGGCTTAATTTGCCTATTCTACAAGCTGGATGTCTTGCTCGGCCATCTTCTCCGTCCGGAGTTCCACAAATTGTAATAAGTGATGGAGGTACCACTTTATAATAGAGTGTTCGAAAAAATAATCAATAAACCTGGAGTTCACCATCGAGTAGCAACACCATATCATCCTCAGTCTAGCGGACAAGTAGAACTATCCAACCGTCAAATCAAAGAAATCTTAGAAAAGACGGTAGGATCAACCCGCAAAGACTGGTCTTTAAAATTGGATGACACACTCTGGGCTTACCAAACCGCATTTAAAACACCGTTTGGAACCACCCCAATCCACTTACTCTATGGAAAAGCATGCCATCTCACAGTTGAGCTAGCAAACAAAGAAGAATGTGCCATTAAAGCAACAAATTTTGATGCTAAACCCGCTGCATAAAAGAGATTAATCCAAGTTAATGAACTGGACGATATCAGGTATCACGCTTACGAGAACTCGAATTGTAAAAAGAGAGATTTAAAGCCTATCACGACAAGAAAACCATTTCTAGGCATTTTGTACATAACGATCAAGTACTCTTGTACAACTCTTGGTTGTCGTTGTTTCCCGAAAATCTGCGTTCTCGTTGGTCAGGACCCTTCACCGTGAAAGAAGTTACACCTCATGGAGCAACTGTCCTGATTAATTTGAAAGGCGAGGACTTCACAGTGAATGGGCAGAGAGTAAAACATTACTGGGCTAAAGCATAAATCCCACGCCCTCGACCATGCGTCTAGAGCTGCAAAGTCCCGACTGACAAACCCCTTTATATCAAGCTAACGACCTTAAACAAGCACTGAGTGGGAGGCAACCCGCTGTTAGGTAAGTTTTTATTCTGTTCTATTTTTGTTTATTACTAATTTTCGTATTCCTTCTATTTAAAAAAAAAATAAGAATAGATTAAGTTCGAGGAGCACCATCGGTCGACAGCAACCATTCGCCATCAGTAAACGATGAGGATCAATCATCATCGTCGACATTCATTAACCACCATCGGGTGACACTGATCACAGAGTTTGGTAACCTCGACTTTCTCTTTGCCTTTTAGTTATGATTTAGTTTTTTCTTTAACCGAACCAGATGGGATGACTTTGGGACAGTGTTATTTAAGTCTTGGGGAGGTTCGCTGATACTTTTACCGAACCAGATGGGATGACATTGGGACAGTGTTATTTAAGTCTTGGGGAGGTTCGCTGATACTTTTACCTATTTTGAGCTTTAATTTATTAAGTTTTTCTAGATGCCAAACTCATCTTTCTTTTCCTAGTGGAAAATTTTATTGCCTTCATATCAAAGGCTCTCGTACTTTGCTCAAAACGCCAAACGATCTATTTCCGGATGGCGGTGTCGATCGATGGTGGTTTGAAAGTATCTATATTAGTACAGATCATCTCGTGTCTCTGCTCCTCAATATCAATCGATGCTGAATAGTGTGTGTCGACCAATGGCCGCTGCTGCTGTCCAAATATATTATCCAATCCATTAGCCATAATTAGGGCATCTGCTACATCCTCCTTGGATAAATGTAGGAGTTTACCATCAAGATCCCGTGAATGTCTCTCTAGGTCTCTGAAATTTTCGAACTCATCTGGTCTAAGGTTACCAATATATGTCCCTTCTGCTCCATGTTTGTGTTATGGTTCGCGTCTGATGTCATTCGAAGGCCATGAGTAGCCTTTGATAGATGCTTGATTATCCACTCTCGCGTTTATCACCCAGCCAGTTCCTCCGATGCCAGGCCGTGACATTCAATCTGCTCTTCCTCTCTGTAATCTTCATTGTATCCTTCGCATACTGGACGCGTGTCGATCGATGGTGAATGGTGACCGTCGATCGATGCTCGATAACCAAACTGTTTCGCGAAAAGGTTTCCAGCTCCATTACCCATGGCAAGAATGTCTGCAATATCTTCCCTCGTAACATTAAGTAGTCTGCCATCCATATCGCTTGCGTGACGTCTAGTTCTCTCATGATACCGTACTCCGTCTGGTTGTAAATAACCATATTCCTTCTCGTGTTCTGGAGCTGAATCTACTTCGGTTGCTGCTTCGTGGTCAGTATCGATCGATTGCATAGGGTTACCATCGATCGATGTCAAATTCCCGAATCGATGGGAAATATGAAAAACACCAGCGTCTTCCATAGCAATACCACGGTACTCGATCATCGCTTCTTCTCTGTAGTCTTCGTCGTACTCAGGGTAGGTTGTGTTGTAATCACCATCTGCGTGGTAGGCGTTGATCGGTTATGGATTATGAGTGTCGATCGATAACAATGGGTGGGTGTCGACTGATTGTTGAACTGCAAGCGTCTCGATCGATAGTTTGGGTTGGGTGTCGATCGCTGCTTCATCGAAGTCATAATCGCAGGGTGTCGACTTATTGCTGAACTGCAAGCGTCTCGATCGATAGTTTGGGTTGGGTGTCGATCGCTGCTTCATCGAAGTCATAATCGCAGAAGCATGTGGCCACAAGTTCTGTATTATCACTTAATTTCGTGAGGGCGGGTTTATTCTTATAAATTTCATAATAGACATTATGATCAATCAAGGAAAGGCACAACATGTTTGTCCTCATGTCGTAGATATCTCCCACGGTACCATGAATTATATTCCAAGTAACAAGGAAGAATTCCAATTGATCTGGATATCCATCACATGGAAGTCATTCGGGACTAAGACATCCTGAATTTGCAGTGGGACCTCTCTACGAATACCTCCTGAATCCACTCTGGAGCAATCCACAAAGATGAAAGAATCGCTGGAAGGCTCCAGTTTCAGGTTCAATTTTTCTGCCATAACTCTAGGTATGATGCTAAATAATGATCCAGTATCACAAATGGCGTTGGGAAACTTGTGGCTTTTGATCAGACATGGCACAACAGATTTTCCAGGATCACTTTTCTTCTATAAAACAATCCTCTATTTCTTCTGGGGGTGATCCTTAGCAGTTTTATCAGCCATCATAGGCTCTGATGTACCCATCCTCAGCTCTAGAGTTTTCATATTCGTGATCTTTGGAAAAGGAACCCGTTTTGCTGCTTGGAACCTTCGATCGATTCTACTACCGATGCGTCGAACGATGTTCAAAATTTTCCCGATTCTACTAACTCCATAGGCTTCATCGATCGATTTGCGGCAGCCAGTGTTGATCGATGTAAATGCGAATGGCTTTTTTCCTCTTGTAGCTTTTCTTTCTTCACTTCTACCCAAAAATCATCATCAATTAGTGCATTGAGTTGGTGCACTTGTCCAGCTTCTATTTTCTCCTCGATCTTTTGACTTGCTGCATTACACAGATGACTGTCTTGGTCGCCTTTGTTTCCCTGAAAAACATCCACAATCTGTGAGTATAATAAGCTTCATCAAAAGGAGTATCTAATGGAATTTTGAAAACTCTTTTGGTAAAGTTATCCATCTCTTTTTCATTGGCTTCTCTGGGTATATGTTTGGGGATCTTCTGCTTCCTCTAGGAGTGTTCTCATCTTCTCTATCAAGGTCCATAGCCTCAGTCATGTCAGTACAATGTTCTGAAACTGTTATGGTTGGAAGCACAATCAAATTCACAGTGATGTTTGGCAGTCAAATTGGCTTTCTCGTCTGTCGATCGATGCTCAGGTTGCATTGTCGATCGATACCTCTATATTTTTGTCGTTCGATAGTCTCGTGTAGGTGTCGATCAAATTTTGTTGATTCACACGAAGCTACTGATACTTCAGGAATCGTTGTCGATCGATGCTCATTGTCTGGTGTTGATCGACACCAATGTGAACTGCTGAATGACATTGAACTTTCCATACGAAAATCTCCTTCTTTAAGCCTTTCCCTCTTAACTTCCTGCAAAAAATCATCATCAATCAATTCACTGAAGTGGTGCTTCTGTCCATACAATAACTTCTCCTTGATTAGGCTCTCATGCCTCCTAATGGTTTCACTTGTTTGCAGCACTTGATTCTCCAGCTTCTTCACATGGGTGTTGAGATTTTCGAACTTGGTGTTGAGGTTGAGGTACAGTCCATCTATCTTTCCATTGAAATCCACAGTCATCTTCTGATGTCTCTCTAAAACTCTGTCAACCATTCCTTCGATCTTGCTTTCTTGAGTTTCCGGAGGAGGATTCTGGTAGTAAGAAGATCCATAAGTTTTGTTGTTGTTGAAGGGTTTTCGCTGTGAACACTAATTAAAGATATTCCTTTGACCATTCCCATAGGAATTCATGTTGAAACCTGGATTACCTTGTCTCTAGAGACCATTCCCATCAATGTAGTTCACATCCTCTTCTTCAATCTCATCATCTCCATATTATATTGTTTCTACTTCTTCAAAAGTGACATGCTTCCTAATGAATTTCTTAACCCTATCCAATTTTTCCTTGACCTCTTCAATTTGATCCTTGCTGAAAGCTGGAGTTGATTTGGTCCTTTCAAAGTTTGTGTTTTTGGTGCTGCTACTGGATGCCAGATTTTCGATCAACCTTGTAGCTTCTTCAGGATTCCTAGTCTGAAATTTCCCTCACTAGCTGTGTCCAAAGCCATATGATACTGTCAACAATACCTCTAAAGAAAGTGCTGAGAAGTTTCACTTCGTTGAACCAGTGATGTGGACAATCACTTTGGTATGATTTTGAATCTGACCCAGGAGTTTCTGAAAGATTCTCAAGGGTCATATGAAAAAGTAGAAATCTTTCTCCTCAAATCTTTTGTTATTGCGTCATCAAAGAAGTTACGAAAGAAAACGTTCTTGATGTCATTCCAGGATGTCAGGGATCCTGGTGGTAACTGCTTAAGCCAATATTAAGCTTCTCCAGCAAGTGATGAGTACTTGAAAAGCTTACAAAAGAGATAATCTTTGGGGACTCCATTGGCTTTGATAGCAGTCACTAGATCTTCAAATCGCTCCAGATGATCCATAGGGTTCTCATGTTTCAACCCTTGATAAGGTGTTTGTGCTACAAGTCCGAAGAAAGCGGGCTTCATTTCAAAATCGTTTCTTTGAAAAGCTGGAGGACGAATGACGGATCTGTTGGCGTAGAACTGGTCTAGACGGTTGTAGTCAGCCAGTGTTCTCTGAGCAGTTTGGGCATTAGCTTAAGGTTGAGATGCTGCACTGTCTGCTTTGTATCAGGGATTATGGTCCATTGATCGTCTATCTTTTCACGTGCTGCATTACGTAGATGACCATCGAGGTCATGCAGGTTTCCATTCTCATCACGAGTCAGTATTAAAGTCGCAACCATCTGAACTCGTCTACATATGTCGATCGATGCGGGTAAGTTGTTGTCGATCAGTGTTATGTGATCAGTGGTGGTCAATGCTCGAGTTCTGATGTCGGTCGATGTTGTCCGTAAAGAAGTGTCGGTCGACGCAGTATAAGTGTCGATCGATGCTTGTCAGCTTTCTTTGCAGATCGTACGTTCGAGTTTGTCAGGGTCAGAGAATAGCAGTTCTTGTCTTTTATGGCTCCTGGTGTGTCTTTGCATGCACCTGAAAAAGAAAAGAAAAATTTAGTAACTTGAAAGTAGTAACAAATCTAGAATAAATCCAAGAAATTAAATCTAATGGCGATCAATGCTCCCCGGCAACGGCGCCAAATTTGACATGTGGTGTTTTATTATTCTAGCAGGGTATAAATATATAAACAATTACCTTTCAAATTAACTCTAGTCTTAACACACAAATAATACACTTGCCAAAAGAGATTAGGTGTAGTATTTATAGATCGAATCCACAGAGAGCAATAGCCCACAATAGATTTCTTATTTTTAAAGATTAAGCTAGGTGAATATATATATTATTGGCAAACAATCAATTAAGGAAATATTCTTTATCAAGAAGTAGAGACGCAATATGGGAATATGCTAATAATGCAAATATGGAAATATTCTAATAAACTAACTAGATGCAAATGTAAATATGCTAGATATAGGGTTTCAAGTCTAATGGATTATAAGGTATAGGAAGCACGAAAATTTAATATTCTAGAACTCAAATATTAACTATTCTGACCCTTTTAATTCCAACTCTCGTATACGAGCAAAAGGAAAGACCATCGATCGACGGCTAAAACCTGATGTCGATCGACGATGAAATCAGAAGGAAGTGTGAGCGAGATTTGATAAGTCTACCAGACTTATTAGACCATCTCTCGCATGCGCCTAACAGCCTAGTTCAATGGAGTCTATTCTGGCACAGAACATACTCTCGTAATCGTCCATGTCTTACTTTCGAGATCCTAGTTAGATACTCTAGAATGCAAGCATTAAGCACAACTCAATTGATGAATATTAACTGAACCTATCAATCCTACTTTTGGGCTAATCCATGATTGCTATCATTCAACTCTAAATCTAGTTGATAACTACTCAGACATAATTAAAGAAAGAACAATTGTCTGAATATAATGCATAGATAAAATATTAGGGTTTCAATACAAATTTCCCTAAGGAGTTATGAATCTTCTCTCCTAAAAATCCTAAAACTATACATAGAATAAAGTTATGTTGTATCAAGCGTAGCCTAACAATGGCATAGAAACACATAAATATAAAAACCCTAAAACTTAGGTCAAAACTCATCCAGGACATTCTCGTCATTTGTCTCTAACTTGGGCTTTGAATCGGCAGTTTGGAATTTGGATGTCTATCGATGGCAAGTGTCCAGCATCGATCGACCTTGGTTTTTTAACATAGAACGACTCCAAGGTTGTGTCGTCGATCGACGACAATTACTTTGACTCCTCAAATGGTCAGCTACGGATTATTCTCCTCTAAATGCTTCAAAAGCGTCAAGTATCTCCATATATCTATAAAATGTTCATGGACCTGTAAATACTCCAAAACATATTATAGATACACATAATAGACCCTAAATAGAGAATATAACATTGCCTAAACTGGTAATAGGCTATATCAGCTTGCTTCTCCTAAAGAGACATTCTTTTGATCACTATAGTCAGAGTATTCAGAGATTTTTTTTAATGCGTCTCTCCCACAACCAAAGATTGGAGGCATGATCTTAACATTTGGTTGTGGTGGTGGATCCTTAATTTGTTCTGGTACTGATCTCTCCTTTGGTTGTATTGTTCATATATGGAGTTGGGCGGTCAGGAGAGAATGCATCTTCTTGCTGTTTTAATTTGGCTACTGCTGGAAAAATGGCTAATGACCTTGTTTGTGTTGGTTCTTAGCGAGCAGCCGAGCAGGTTGTGAATCAAAACTATCAAGGCGTGGGTTGATGGTTTTGACATCAGTTTACACTTGTAACTTCATCTGTGAGAGAGGTAGGTTTGGCTTGAATCTTCATCAAAATCTGCATGATTTGGTCTTGTTCAGCCATTATAGTACCTATCAAGGAAAAGAAAAACGAGTTTAGGTAGGAAAGTTTTTCTGAAACAAATTGATATGGAAGCAAATATTTTCCTTTTTCTGCTATATGCCGAATCAAATAGAGATGTCAAAATGACTGTTGACTTCTTTTTTTCTTTGAAATATGAAAATAGATAAAAATGTAAAATATGACTTTTATGGTTTTAAAGAAAGGAAAATAATGGTCATTCAAAAGAGTTGCGAAAAACTATGGTTTCTTAAGAAATTTATGAAAGCAAAATGTTTTTTTTTTTGTTTGGTTTTTCTTATAGAGTAGAACTAAAACAAATTGAAACTAAGCAAATAATAAAAAAAAAACGCCTGAGAGATGAGCATTTAAGCTCTTATGCCATTTATTGAATCACAAGATGAACTTGACAAAATGAACTTGAGTAAGACAACTTTTTTGTCAGTGTGAATTCCATTTTGTCAGTGTGTTTTGTGTAAGAAGTAAGAGTCGTGAGATAACTTAGCTATTAATTGAGAAGATTGAAGATTGCTCCTTGTGAATGACTTGCAAATGTTTTCATTTTCAAGCCACAGAATTTAAAAACATGATTTGTTTTTTTTTTTTTTTTTTTTTAGATGTAACTTAGCTATTAAAAACATGAATTTAAAAACATGATTTGTTTAGATGTATAGAACTAGGTGTTTTCTTGCATCAAGTGCAGAATGAAAATTTTAATATTTAATTATTTTTAATATATTTATATGTTAAATTAAAATAAATGAAATAGTTTTATTTAATAACATATATGTATGTCTTTAAATTAAAATCTTGAAATAAATTGTTACCTATTTTGGTTAAAATATGTTAAATTAAATTCTATAAAATTAAGAGATAATTTTTGTTAGGTATATAATTATCAAAACGTAAAAATAAATAATATTTCTCAAATTTGTAGATATTAAAAGAAACTAACGATATTGGGATTAGAAACTACATATTAAAAACTTCATAAAACTTTGACTAATTGTTTTAGTAATAAAATTTTATAATTAAAAAAGTAACATTTTGAAATTTATAAAATAATATTGTATATTATTTCTACTATTATATTATTTATTGTTATGTTAATGATGATTTATGAGATATTAATATATTATAAAATCTTACAAAAAAATATAAATCAACATTTATTGTAAATGTTCATGTAACAATTAATTTCAAACCATGTTACTATTTTTAGTCTACCATATCATAAATTTTCTTTCAAAATCAATATGGTGATGACACATGGCAAATCACTTCTCAAATAATGTCGAAGAACTTTATAGATATTAATAAATAACTAATGGTATTGGGATTAGAAATTACAATTTATTAAAAAACTGCAGAAAACTTTGAATAATTGTAATAGTAATGAAATTCTTAATTGCAAAAAAAATAAAATTAACTAACATTTCGAAAATTATAAAATAATATTATATTTTATTGCTACTATTATATTATTTATTGTTATTTAATGATGATTTATGAGTTATTACTATATTATAAAATCTTACAAAAAATATAAATCAACACTTATTGTAAATATTCATGTCACAATTAACTTCAAACCATGTTACTATTGTTAGTGTACCATGTCATCAATTTTCTTTAAAAATCATTGTGGTGATGACACATGGCAAATCACTTCGCAATAATGTCGAAGGAATTTATAGATATTAAAACAAAACTAATGGTATTGGGATTATAAATTACAATTTTGTTAAAAAAACTAGAGAAAACTTTGAATAATTGTAATAGTAACAAAATTATATAATTACAAAAAAAATAACATTTCAAAAATTATAAAATAATATTATATTTCTATTTGGGGAATTTTCATCTTTACCATATTGTTGGTACCATTTTTCATTTTTACCTTCACTAAAGGGACATTTTCATAAATACCGTTTTTTTAAGAGACATTTTTCTAAATTAATTATAATCCTAAATTTTACATTCCTAAACCCTACCCCTACCTTCCCCCACCCCTTAACTCTAAACCCTAAGTCTTAGATTAATCAACCCAAGGGTTATAAGTGTATTTTTTACTCTTAAAAATAAGGATAAAAGTGATTAAGGTATTTTTGAAAAGTAGTACAAGGAAAGTGGTTATTTTGACAATTTCCCTTTCTATTTCTACTATTATGTTATTTATTGTTATGTTAATGATTATTTATGAGTTATCACCATATTCTAAAATCTTACCAAAAAATATAAATCAACATTTATTGTAAATGTTCATGTCACAAACTTCAGCCATGTCATTATTGTTAGTGTGTCATGTCATCATTTTTCTTCCAAATCAATGTGTTGATAACACATGATAAATCACTTCTCAAATGTCTAAGGGATTATATATTCTTAAGATTCTTTCCTTACATATGAAGTCTTACTTAAGGCTTTGGAGATTGCTGATGAATGATACATATGTTGGAAAGAGAAACTTATGTTTGCTTATACTTAGCTTGAATGATTATGCTTGTACTTTTCTTTGGATGATTTTGTTTTGTAGTATTTTTGGTTATGTTTAATTTTTCATTCTTTTGGTTACTTTTTTGTTTTTTTCAGAAAAATGTAAAAGGTCATCGATTTTTTTTCTGTTTTCATTTATTTTTGGTATTTTGATTTATTTATTATTATTTATTTATTTATTATTTATTTATTATTTATCATTTTTGTTACTTTTTCAGTTTTTGGTCGGTTCCCATTATCAATACCCGGATCGATCCAAAAACGAAAATTACTAAACCAATCCAAACGGATGTAGGATGGTTTCTAAATGGAACCTAAACATCTAGAACCGAAGAATCGAATAACCGAACTGGAACCAAACCGAGAACCGAATATCCATAACTAATTGGGATAGGGAAGAGGCTCCTATCAATAAGCCGAGTGTTTGTGGAACTAGGCCATATCATCTTTAGCGGGTTCTGGTCAGGTTTGGGCCTTGCTACGGGTGGCAAATAGATAGGTTGTCGACCATCTTTTTAATAAGACCAATTTTGGGGCAATCTCCTTCGATAAAAGTGATTATTTTGGTTACTTGGTCGATGAATACTGAGATGTTTCTCCGTTTCTGGTTCCTTTTGGTTAAGTTTGTTCTCCATGACTGTCTTCTTGGGTTCGTTTGGTCGGGTGGGGGCTTTAAGTCAAAATTGATGTCCTCATCAGACCCGCTCATCAAATGCAATAAGGCTAGGGTAATCTAACTCTTGCCAGACCACATCATGAACTATATATGTCATAAATAAGATTCATATCACAACTGAAGAGGATCAGAGATTTTTCATACGAAATATGACTAGGTACTTCACAAGAATCCTTATCTTTAACACTTTTTGTCTGGTATGTTGTTAATTCCATTTTCGAACACATGTTTATTTTAATATTCTACATAAACATAAAGAAGTATTCTCTCTTTGATTCAACATATATATATATATATGAGATTACCACTTTATCAAACAAAATCTTTCCAAAAACAATACGATATCTTGGGATGGTGGAGAGTCAATAGTCCTAAGTTCCCAATTTTCTCAAAGATAGCAAGGGATGTACTTGCAATGCAAGTGTCTTCTGTCGTTTCTGAATCTGCATTTAGCACAAGTGGACACATCTTAGAACCTAGTAAAAGTTGCTTGACACACTACATGATCGAGGTATAGATGAGCACCAAAAGTGGCTGAAGTGTGAGTATCAGTTAAATGAGAAAGGAGTAGTTACTATACAATAAATTCTTTCATTTATTAGATCACAAGATGAACTTGAGCAAGATAACTTTGTTTTCTTTTTCAGTTTGAGTTCCATTTCATCTAAATAACTATTTCAAATTTTCAATATTGTGTTTTGTATAAAAGGTGAGAGTCGGGAGACAAATTAGCCATGAAGAATTGAGAAGATTGAAGACTGCTTCTTATGAATGAGTTGGTAATGTTTTCATTTCTAAGCGATTTAATTTAGAAACATGATTTGTTTAAATGTATAGAATTATGTTTGTTATGGTATTTTCTTACATATGAAGCTTTATTTAAAGCTTTGGAGATTGGAGATCGATTTTAGACTGGAGTTTGAATTTTTGTATCAGATTGTGAGAATGAGACATATGTTTGAAAGTTGAAACTTATGTTTGTTTATACTTAGCTTGAATGATTATGCTTGTACTTTTCTTTGGATGATTTTGTTTTGTAGTTTCTTTGGTTATGTTTAATTTTTGATTCTTTTGGTTACTTTTTTGTTTTTTTATCTGAGTAATGTTAAAGGTCATCGTTTTTTTTTTTTTTTCATTTCTTTTTGGAATTTTGATTTGTTTATTATACTACAAACCGAACTGATTAGGAAGCGGATAGAAACCAAAACTATTTTAGTTTTTGGCAGGTTCCCATTATCAATACCCAGATCGATCCAAAAACCAAAATAACTAAACCAATCCAAACTGAATTTATGATGGTTTCTAAATGGATCCTAAACATCTAGAACCGAAGAAGCGAACCGGAACCAAAACCGAGAACTGAATATCCATCGCTAGTTGGGATAGGGAAGAGGCTCCTATTGATAAGTCGAGTGTTTGTGGAACTATGTCATATCATCGTTAGAGGGTTCTGGTCAAGTTTTGGCCTTGGTACGGTTGGCAAATAGATAGGTTGTCGACCATATTTTGATAAGACCAATTCTGAGCCAATCTCCTTCGATCAAAGTGATTAGTTTGGTTACTTGGTCGATGAATATTGCGCTGTTGTTCCGTTTCGGGTTCCTTTTGGTTGAGTTTTTTCTCCATGACTCTCTTCTTAGGATCGTTTGGTCGGGTGGGGGCTTCAAGGCAAAATTGATGTCCTCATCAGATCTGCTTATCAAATGCAACAAGACTATGGTAATCTATCTCGTGGAAGGAGTTGTTACTATACAAAAAGTGCTTTTATTTATTGAATCACAAGATGAACTTGAACAAGATAACTTTGTTTCTTTTTTTGTTTGAGTTTCATTTTATATAAATAACTATTTCAAGTTTGCAATACTGTGTTTTGTGTAAGAGGTAAGAGTCGTGAGACAAATCAGCCATGAGGAGTTGAGAAGATTGAAGACTGCTCCTTTTGAATGACTTGGTAATGCTTTCATTTCTAAATCATTAAATTGAAAACATGATTTGTTTAGATGTATAGGATTATGTTTATTATGATTCTTCTCTTACATATGAAATTTTATTCAAAGCTTGGAGATTGGAGATGGAGTTTGGACTGGAGTTTGAAATTTGGTATCAGATTATGCTTGTTATATGATTGTGAGAATGAAATGTATGTTTGAAAGTGGATACTTATGCTTTCCTGTACTTTGTTTGAATGATTATGCTTGTAATTTTCTTTGGATGATTTGATTTTCATTTTGCTTTGTAGGATTTTTGGTTATGTTTAAATTTTGTTTGTTTGTAATTCTTTTTGGAATTCTGGTTTGGTTATTATACTATAAACTGAACCGGATAATAAGAAAATAGGAACTGAAACTATTTTGGTTTTTGGCTGTTTCCCATTATCAATACCCGAACTTATCCAAAAACCGAAATAACTGAACCGATTCCGACCAAAAATAGGATGATTTCTAAATGGATCCTAAACATCTAGAATCTAAGAACCGAAATGGAACCAAAAAGAGAACCGAATATCAAGGGTTAGTTTAGATAGGGAAGAGACTCCTATTGATAAGCCAAGTGTTTGTGGAACTAGGCCATATCATCTTTAGATAGGTTATCGGCCATCATTTTGATAAGACTGATTATGGCCAATGTTCTTCGATCAAAGTGATTATTTTGGTTACTTGGTCAATGAATATTAAGGTGTTGCTTCGTTTCTGTTTCCTTTTGGTTGAGTTTGTTCCATGACCGTCTTCTTGGGTTCTTTTGGTCGGGTGTGGGCTTCAAGTCAAATCTGATGTCCTCATCAGACCCGCTCATCAAATGCAACAAGGCTAGGTTATCTTAACTCACACCAAAATTGATGTCCTCATCAGACCCGATCATCAAATGCAACAAGGCTTGGATAATCTAACTCGCATCATACCACATCCTGAACTACGTATGTCATAAATAAGATAGTTGACTCAAATGAACAAGATCAAATATTTTTTATACACAATATGAAAAAGTAATGTTTATGTAAACAAATGAATTTAAGATATTATGTCCTTAACAAGATGTAACTTTCAATCCGACATAGTTTTGTTATATGGCCTTTACATAATGGTGAATCGGTGATGATTGGCAAGTGCTTTAAAAGTGATGCAAAAAAATTTGCAGCCAAAATTTTCTCTAAAGCACAAATCTCTTCCAATCATGCTTTAATTTCTTTTAAAGCTACAAATTTTTCTTTACTTCTTTATTTTGAATTTATAAAGCAAAATACCTACATCACTTATATCTTGCCTTTAGATTATTTACAAATAAATAATTAAACCTTTTCAAACCTACATAAGGCTTCTAAAAAGTTTTTTATTTTTTTGGTTTGAAAAATAAGGCTTCTAAATCATTTTTTTTTGGTTTTAGTTTTTCTTTTGGACAATTTTTTAGTTTTAGCTTTAAAACTACTTCAACATAATTGATAATTTATATGGTTGTAAATAAAAATTAAAGTTAAAGCCACTAGTTACATCTTCGACCAATCACCTCTGTAATCTATGGGATGACATTATCAATGGTATAAAGAATCCAACTCAATAAAGAAGAATAACTTGGTAAAAGCCTCCAACTAAAACAAAGTAGAAATTAAGAACTAATAGTAATTAAATAGAAGAAAATCCTATCAATGAATTTAAGCTACAAGATCCATCATCGCTCATCAGATATTGTCTTGATGGTCGATTCCAAGGGTTTTGAACGTAAAATAACACAAATATTGTAGAAGAGCAAAAAAGAGACCATGCTCCAGCTACTCTTGATCAGAAACCTCAACACAACAAGGCCCGGGTTGGTTTGGTTCTGAGCGCAATTGTCGTTATGTGTCGATGCGCCAGAAAGGAAGTAGAACAAGAAAAGAAGAACTTTGTGATCTGACGTAGCAACTTTGAATTCATTAAGTTGCCAATCTCGAATATGTTTCTTGTAAGGGAAGGACGAAACTATAAACACGATGATGGTCACGATGAATGGTAACGCGATCATAAGATCAAGAGCATCTTCCAGCTCCTTCAAGACTTTAACCAAAGGCTCGAGCATCGTTCGAGAGAGCCTTCCCTTCGTAAAATACTGATGGCCCTTTTATATGACTTTACTGAATAGTTATTACCATACATCCGGTAAATTATCTTTATGAAAAAGGTAAGATTGCCAAATCTGTTATGTAAGGGAAATTACTAACTCTGAAATAAAAAGGTAAACTAACAAAACCCAAAACGGAAAGAAGAAATACTTTTTAGTAGTAATCCTGAATAAAAATGTAAATTAATAACACCCCAAACGAAAAACTAAATATTGTAAATTAATATAATGCTAAATAGAAAAATGTGAAAAATAACACACTAAACGAAAAACTAAATAATGTAAATTAATATAATCATGGATAAGAAAATGTAAATTAATAACAATGGAAATAGTGTAAACACCCAAAACGATCCCTGATCAAAGGACCAAAAGTGATTCAAAATCAGACACAACTCTTATTCTCTCACATTTTAATGTTTACACTTTTCTTCTACTTTAATAATGGTTCCTGGGTCTTCAATTTGGGAGCTGTTCGAGAAAGCCATTACAGTTGTTCATGGTTCTGGCGTCAAGAAGGCCATGGTTCCACAGTTTCACCATAAACATTCTCCAGCACCTACACATAACAACAGAAAAAAAAACACACACACTTTCTTCTATGAAACACTTGTCAAATTAAGCCATGGAGGAAATGAGAGTTGAATTACCAGATCAAATGCGGTGTTCGAACCATGATGGATCCATGCAATCTTGAGAACGCTTCACATGCCCATGGAATGTGACCATCTGCTAATACTCTGCAAAAGGGTCAAAATCCAGTGTTAAGGTAATGCTAATCCTGAGATTATCTTTTATCAGTGGTCTTTCTTTTCTTTATTAAAAGAACTCGTGCAGGAAAATCCACAAACTAGTACATATGTTACGCTAAATTTGTTTACAGTAAGACTCGACGTATATGTACTGAAAAGAGATAAGACATACCGCTGCTTCCTCACAAACGAGTTCCACATGTGCATCATCTGCTTCTCATCCTTAGTCACATCAACGAAATCGTCGAGCATCTGAAAGAACGAAAGAAATGTTTCAAACTAGTTGGTAAAAAAATAGTTCGGTAGATATGTGCTTCGAGTGAAAAGGGAAAGGAACATGGAAGACTCGCTGCATATGCATCCCAACTCCAAGTTAAATGTAAGTACACTAAAGAAGATAAAATGTAAAATTCTAAAACATACCCTTCTATCTTCAAAATCTGCCACATCATCATCAACTTCATCTTCACTATCTCGGTCAGAAAGTACTTGTTCTAGAGCCATAGGCTGCAATAGTACACACAGTAGAAATCAAAATCAACTGCAATCTTCATAAGCAGGAGGCTAAAGAAGAAATAGATCACCTGAGCTCGATGAGAGTGAAAGAACTCTCTCTTCTGAAGGAGGCTACGGCTGGAGGAGATTAAAATAAATTGAAAAACTCAGCCACATAATTTGGGATGAGCAAGCTACTAGTATTAGTAGTAATATAACTAGGACAGAAAATCAGAGAAAGTCAAACATACTTCCTCATGTCCGACCGTTCTACAGATAGCTTCCTCGTTTTTGCAAATTGCAACATCGTACTTCCAGCTATCGACTGCACAGAATCTGGATCACCACATGATTGCAAGTCTGCAGGACTCGTGCCAGGAGGAACTCTTTGACCAGACGACTCAGCAACCCCAATTCTTTCGCAATGCTTTCCAGGTGTTATTCGGCTCTTCTCACATCTAACTGAATGAGCATCTGAAAATAAACATTAAAAAGAACAGGCTTTCATGGTATGACGGAGAAAGAAGCCAATACTACAGATCTAAGTAAGATTCATTACAATCAAACGCATACCATCAGTCTTATCTAGCACTTCGCAGCCTAGTCCAAGATGAGGCCCCTGCCTTGAGCTCCGTACTTGACTCTTTTGCCTTTTACGTCTCCCTTTCTTTGAACTGTCATATATTTGTAGAATTTTCATGGTATGTAAGACTGACATCCCAATGCTAGTACGATAAGTAAATACAGGATATAATAGGCCAGATAACTTACGAGAAAGAGAATGTTTGCTGCTTCGGGTCAGCGCCGTCCTCATTAATCTGAAAAAAAAAAATTGTGAGCATTAACATTTAGATAACTGTCCTAAAAGTGATCAGCAAATTGGAATACGAAGACGTGGAACATATCATAGCACCAACAGCTAGACGAAGGTTGCATTCCTATATAATTTAGGACTCTATTCTACAGTCAAGCTTTGATGGCCACAAAACTTAGAGGCCACAGCGATGTCATTTTGATTTTAATCTCTCCATGTCATCGAGGACGATAGCAGAAAATCATAGTGTGGCAAATAACAATATAATATTCCAGTTATCTATCTAACCACTTAAAGAACTCAATGAGGATGTTAGGTTGGATAATGGACAAAAAGCGAACAAATAAGAGATGATCTAACCTCGGAGATCATTGTCTCACTCTTGAGAGATACATTAACAGCCTGATATTCTTCACTTACCTAAAACCCAAGTCGAACAGATTAGTGGCTACAAAAGTACTGAGCAATAATAACTAACTAGTTATGAAGTTACAAACCCAAAACTCGAAATTGAAGAGATCATGGGTTGATGGCAAATGATATTTCAGGCCCTACAACATGATTGGGAACCAAAAAAAAAGATTGCATCACTACAAAGACTAGTAACAACAGCTGTATCTTTGACTGAGAGGTGCGAATGAAATTGACGTTAAAGTCCACCTTCAAACTGGCACATTTTACTAAGCAGAATGGACAAGAGAAGTCTTCAGTTACTGCAAGATTCAAAGCAAACAAAATTCAAGATGTTATTTGCAACAAGAATGATGATAAAAAAAATGATATTTACTTTCATATGTTAGTTATTATACAAAATTACCTTCGGTCCTCTGCAGTTTGTTATTATAGTATCTATAATTGAAAACTACATTCCGTGTTCTCAACCTATGCAAAGAATGTAGCAGAGTGGTTTAGAGTCAACATGAAGAGATGGACACTATATGTTGTAGGTAACACTTGCCATTAAAGAAAACTGACAACTATAGATTAAGGGAAGTAGCAGACAGGTCAATAGAGTTTATACAATTGCAAAAAGAAAAATTGATGAGGCAAGAAAACTGAAAGAGGATTGTAGACTAAACTGAAGTTACCTGATAATTTGCAACAGTGATGAGGAAGAGATGTCATCAAACGAAAATGAACTATAAGGAGATTTTTCCGTTGCCCCTACCTCTTCTGCAGATATGGTGACTTGCACTTGCTGCGGTGAGCTCTTCAAACAAGAAGTATAAGAGCTATAAGATACTATAAAATAATATTTTCAGAATAACGGATGGATGTACAGCAAAGTGTGCGAAGTTACCGAGGTGAGGGGATTGCTGGGAACCTGAATCGAGACACACTTTTCCTCACTCATAGACTTCAACTGCAGAAATGGACAAAATTAATAGTAACGTTTTCATTAAAATGGTGAAAATTGTAAACTAACCACACACTCATTAGCAGTTACTTTCAATTTTAAGTTTTCAAGTCACATGAAAGAAGTTAAATCCACATTCCAAAGTCCCCATTTCACTACAGGAAATCAGGATTTGTTAAAAGGGCAGAGCATAACCTACTTAAACAGTCTATTAAAACGATTTAAGGAATGTTACCTTTATGAAACAAGGCTGCATCTCAACAAGAGAGACTGAATCTACTTTCTGTCCCAAGTCCATGTTTGGAGATTTCTGCCACAACGAATAAAGCGATTGCAGAGATATTTTGCTCCATAAGCAATGTCCTCCTATATTTCCTGCCAGAAAAGATTAAAAACTCTAATGAAGATTGAACCAGAGAAGAAAGAGACTTTCAGGAACTCTTATACTCGAGTCACAACATCCTGATTCATTTTGTCATCAAGCAGACTGTGATACATATGGGCATTGGGTGAGACATGGTAAAAGCATGATTGTGAAAGGCTCATGGGTACATCTGAGAAGAATTAGTAAGGCCTTGATTAAGAGTAAATCACAGTCGTTAGAAGTATAGCCGTATGAATAAAGGGTCCTTCTATTCTAGCACATGGCTTTTCATGTGAGAAGATAAGATCAAATAGAAGGATAAGATCAAGTAGTAGTACTTAAATAACGAAGGGGGGATTAGAGGAAAGGTATCACGATAGAGAGTGATCAAACCATGGGGGAGAGGAGAGAACTCCATGAATATTCTCTCAAACTTGTAACTATGACATGGAAACATAAAAAAATCGGCCTTGCTTCATAAAGGCAGTATCAATGTGAAATGGAAATACCTGAATGGATCTTGCCTGAATCAATGCCAAACTGAGAATTTTGCGCACCAGCTACAAGAAAGAAAATTATTTGATCAGTTTATGTTGATACTGTACATATATGAATGTAGCCAAATAAATTTGTACACATCCATCAATCTTCCTCACCAAAGCTAATAAATAAGATAGCGAGTGACCCGGATTTGGCCTCCAACGCGAGTTTATTCATATCAGGGAGAAGAAAGTTGGCTTGTGCTTGACTAACTCCATCAACCCCCAGAACACCAGTAAGAATACATGCTCGACTGAACCTATATACTGCAGAATACTATAATTTAAGAATTCCAAAAAAAAAATGTTAGTGGTGAAACATTAAGTTACATAATCGATAAGATAAAGATCAATCCCATTTTGTCTGAGGTTCAAAGGCATACCTCTGCAACAGGCTTAGGAGAAACGAGTCTTGCCAATAGAATATAGAGAGGAAACAGCTTTTGAGTTTGTACACCAGCATCTATAGTGCCCGAGAGGAACACAGTCATTTGTATTCTGCACCATAACAATAAAGTGATTACCACTATTCACCAAAGGGAAAAGTCCCCAAAACTTATCATGAATTATTGAGGCATAGCCTAATAACTAGACAAAAACTCATGAAAACTTTACCTCCTTTTATGCTTAGCTTCAATCTTATAATGCAAACATCTCTGAAGAAACAAGGGCTACAAGGGAGAGAAAAGAGAAATGGTTAGGATGTAGATGCATATGCTAGCTGAGCTACGCTGGTAGTCAAATTAATTACTCTAGGGTGAGTAAAAGAAAAACATACATTCCTAATGGCACGGCGCTGAAGAATGTTGTAGAGCTCGACAGGCTTGCAATACGCAACCAAGCTCTCTTCGGCAGCAATCTCCTCCTCTTCAGACATAAGAACACGGGAGTCTTCATGGCACATCGAATCTGTGCTTCTTGAACAACTGCGATTCATACACAACCAAAGAGCTCAATGCTTCAACTCAATGTCTAACTATCATACTAAAGAATACTCATTATCCACTCTTAAAATAAGTAAGGCTTTAAGCTTTTAATCTAGTGGGAAGAGAACATACGAAGATGCTTCAGGAGACACGAGAGGAATGCCTGGCATAATCGCCTTACAAGATCATCACAGACACCGAAACTCCATAGCAGCAGCCATCAGATTTGAAAATCAGCTCCAAACGATTAGCATCAAACAGAAGGGGGTAAATTTGAACAATGACCTTTGAGAATCCAGGAAAATGATATATATCGGAATCTACAAGAAAATCTTCGAATTTTAGCAGATCGAATGAAAGCGAAGGTGAAGATTAAGAAATAGAGATGAAACAGTGAACAGACAGCGAAAAAAGAACCCTAATTTTCAGAAATATCTTGGACGACAACAACAACAACAACTCTTGAGAAGAGTGATTTGGGGGCAATAAAGACAAATAAGTGTAAATAAATTCAAAGCTGTTCTTTTTTTTTTTTTTCTCCTTAAAAGAAAATTGTGTAACCATAGTAACCATTGTCTGTCTGAATCATATACCAACTGTTATCTCACGTTAAGAATTTTTTACCATGAGACTTTACCATTAAAGAGATCAATCAAGCAATCTTTCTCATGAAAACTATCAAATTGTGGCTATGTAAAATTTGATCCGATCCGTTTTGATTCGAATTAAAAAATATATATATCCGTAAAAGTTGAACTAAATCGTAAATACTAGTAGTCTTTGAAACGGATATTTGATCTCTTATACGTATATATATATATATATATATATATATTATTTAAATAATTATATATATATATTAATTATGGAAATATTATAGGGCAAATCTCTCAAATAACACCTTTTGAAGTTTTTGTCACAAAAATAACTTTCAAAAACAAAAATGACCAAACTAGACATTTTTATTTTTTAAAAATTAATATTTTTTATCTATTTTTTCAATTTTAAACCTCACCCCCAAAACTCCACCCCATGACTCTAAACCCTAAATCTAGATTAGTTAACCCAAGGGGTATAAACGTATATTTACCCCCAAAACTCCACCCCATAAAGGTTATTTTTGTCATTTTTTTCTTTAAAGGTTATTTTTGTGACAAAAAAATTTTTAGGTCTATCTTAGGGTATTTCTCAATATTATATTTTATGTAAATTTAAATTATTTTTATTTATTAAATGGTTATTTTAGTTAGTAGGGTTTTTAGAAAAAAAATCAATAAAATATTATTATTTAGATTATCTTTGGAATTTTTTTTATTTTGTACGGATCGAATCGGATACATGGTTAAATAAATAAAAATTGATATCTAACACTCAGTATTCAGATAGTTGTGGAGCAGACCGAGTCGGGAAATTAATTATTCAGACAAAACGGAACAGATCATGAATACCTCTAGAAAATTGGATATTCAATTTATACCCACCCTAATGGATAATATCCATACAATATCAAATCAAACCAACAAGGTCATACCAAATTCATCCCAAACTTGCTATGTTATGCCTCACGGATGGGTTCACACACAACTTTACTTACGACGGAAGATATCAAATCCCTCTGAAATGACAGTTCTATTAGCTCATGTACAATCTGAAATAAGATAATCTCACGAATCTTAAATGATCATCTTAATTACGACCTCGCCGACCTTGTTTCAGAGACACAAAGTGCATTTGTAGCGGGTCGTTTAATAAAATATATTGTCATTGTTGTTCATGAGCTTGTTCATGGCCTTAAAACAAACAAGAAGATTGGCGAGAACTTTATGACGGTGAAAACTGACATGTCAAAAACTTATGACCGTGCGGAATGGAATTATCGAAATCTTGTTAGAGAGATTAGGATTCGAGAGGGCTTGGGTCAGATGGGTGACATCATTTATAAATTTTGTTTACGAATGGAATCTTTCTTAATGGCCGCTCCCATGGTTTCATCAGACCGTAGAGGGGATTAGACAGGGAGATCCTTCACCCCCTTTCTTGTTCATTCTTTTAACATTCTTTGCACATAGGCGCTTGCCAATGTACTAAACCACGCAAAAGATTATGGGACTCTCCATGAAATCAATCTTATGGCTAGCAGTCCACCATCTTCTTTTTACCAATGATAGCTTAGTATTGTGTAGAACTAATGTCAACGAATGTGAGGAGATCAGAAGTGCCTTAAGCTATATGGGTCAGCATCTAGACAAATTATCAATCATCTTTGGGGTGTGGATCATCGACGACACTAAAACTGAAAGAAAGATTTTGCTAGGTATAGTATAAGAAGGTGGTAAAGAATTGTACATGGGTTTACTAGAATGCTTCATACTCTCTAAAAGGGATCTCCTCAACATAATCAAAGAGGAGCTTGAAGGAATATTACAAGGATAGTACTCCAAATCTCTCTCTCTCTCTCTTTCTTTCTCTCTCTCTCTCTAGGCGCAAAGAAGTTTTGATCAAATATTTGGTTGTATCACTTCATATATATGTGATGTCATTATTTAAATTACACAAGGATTTATGTGCAAGACTAACGAATATGATTATTGAGTTATGGGGGAATAGTGGTGAAAAATAGAAAAATCTCTTGGGTGGTTTGGCAGAAATTATGCAAATTGAAAGGCATTGATGGAATGTGTTTCTATGGCATTGGTCGCTTCAATCAAACATTGTTGTGTAAACATGCATGGAGAATATGGAGCCAGCCTGAGTTAGTTATGGCAAAGGTATTAAAGGGGAGATATGTTGCCAAGAGCTTGTTCTTGGAGTGTGGTATGACAACAAGACATTCTTTCACTTGGCGCAGCATCCTCCATGGACGTGAGCTATTTAAACAAAGGATTTGTTGACGCATAGGAAGGATGATAATTCTGATGCCCGGACTGAGATTTGGATCATTCACCCCATATGTACTTAGCATGCATTATGGTGAATCTAGCACTCTATGTCTCTGACCTCATCATCAATACTACAGGTAGATGGAATCGAGACCTCATGTATCCAACTTTCATAGCTGAGGACTCTTAACTATCTTACTTCTAAAATAGGAGAGGAGTCCAAACAATTCTTAACAATGGGGTAATTCGCAAAACTGGTCTCTTCTCAACTCATAGTGGCTATATATTGCCTAATGAATTGGTGGAATTTCAACATGGAAGGGAAAGATCATTTCCTCCGATTGAAAAATAGTTTTGGAGTAGTATTCTAAGATCAAAGTTCCACCTAAATTAAAACATTTTATTTGGAGTAACTTTCTAAGGCCTTAGCAGTCAAAGAAAAACTTAGGCATCAAGGCATCCATATTGATTTGCCACATGCAACGTGTGGTTTGGCTACTAAAAATATATGCCACATCCTCTTCAATTGTGAAAATCTCGCTTGTCTTGGGATTTTCCAATGTGCTATTGTCACAGTTAGGTTTCTCACATAAATTGGTCTTTCTAACATATTCCATCTTCCTTATATCGCAAACCAGAATAGCGTTGAGCACAAAATTTGGAAATTCTTTCCATGGGTATTGTGACAAATATGAAGAGAAAGGAATGGGTCCGTTTCTATAAGATTTATGGTTGATGCACATCGTTTAACTTTGCAAGCCTTTGATTAATAAACATAGAACACACTACATAACTTTGTTCCTGAAACAGAGGTTTTAAAACCAAACCAAGCATGGTGTAAACCTACAATTAGAAGCTTTACATGCACTGTCAGTACATCATGGATTAATCCACAAAGACATTATGGTGTATCTTGGGTACTCAAGGATGATCAAGGACATATTTTTCTATATAGTAGAAGGCCATACTCATCTTTTTGATCTAAAGAGGAAGCTAGGTTTTACACAATGTATGGGCCGTCGAATGTATGCATAATCTCCATCTATATAATGTTATCTGAATCCTTTTTGGTCGAGACAATGGTGGTATTGTTATCTCATTCCCGTTGAATCAATCATCACGTCACGAAGATTAATGCCCTACTGGTCCATATTGGGACACATAGACTTGATCAAACCTTGCCAAAGAGTACTACTTTTGTAACTGAAATAGCATCATTGGTGACAAATTGGCACCATTATCAATTATACATTGTGGCAAAAGACCTAATTTGGCTTCAACATCCTTTCTGCAGAAGCTCAAGCTTGATGTTCTTGGGACCCATATGGTTCTTTTTCAGCTGATGTTTTATCTTGAATTTGTGTTTTCAGCCTCTGCTTATAGTACCTACTGATATTTATCACTTCTATTTTTTTACCTTTTTTTCCTTTACAAGGCTTATGCATTTAGTTTTTATTAATGTATGTTGTTAATCATGGTTAAGATCTAACAAAATTTTCATGTTCGAATTGATTCGGTGTTAAAAAAACTTGCTACATTAAGTCTTTAATTTTAATGTTGATTTATTATTTTATTATAAACTATAAACAATATTAAATAGATTATTCTATAGTCAAAGCACACATGAAAGTTTTTCACTAATCTGCATAATTTTCCTTTTTCCCGGGCTTGAAACCCGAGCTTCCTATTGTAAAGCATGAACGAGCTCTTAATCAAACCACCAGACAAAGAGGGCATCAACAACTACATTATCTCTAATCCTAATAAATCAGATGAAACCAAACAAATATCCCTAAAATTTTATCCTCTAATGTTAAAACCTCCCAACTAAATTTAGTTGGGGAAAAACCCCTAAACTAATGATTTAACGTGAAAATTTGTAAATTATCTTTATTGATGAAGTAAACCATTCGTTTATAGTACATGTAAAACAAACCGCTGATACCAGTGAATCTTTAGTTTAGGATTTTTATCCAAATCAAATTTAATTGAGGAGTTTTAATAGTCCCTTAAACATTATCTATAAAGTGATTTACATATGTGTCACTACCATATTCATTCTCATAAAAATTACATGGTTTTAAAAAATTGTAACATGGCATCAACTTAATTGTAAATTTTTTTGTACTAAAACCCATAAATATTATTTATAAAATGATTTGCATATATGTCATCACCATATTCATTCTCACAAAAATGACATAGTTTTAGAAAATTGTGATATGGCTTCAACATAATTGTGGCATTTAAAATTTCCTTACTAAAATATATATTTTTGGCAACAATTTTTAGATATGATAATGACTAATAATTTTATATCATTAAAATTTAAAATGATTATTTTTGGCAATACTTTTGAAATATATTAATAACTAACAACTCGTATGTCACCATTAAAATAAAATCAATATCTATCACATTATAAAAAAATAAATTATAATTGGATTTAATTTTTATATTCACTTATATATATCATATATTGCATAAATATATAGATTTTAAAAATTAATTTAAGTGTGCATTAAGAAATAAAAACTAAAGAAATACTGGTCAATTAATTATTTTGTTGATGATTAAATGTTTACAAATTTATTAGAATTTATTGGTTTATTAGATTAGTTAACAAAATGATTTTTACAAATTTAACGTCTTATAACTAAAAAAATAGAAATTCAAAATTATTAAGATGTTAATTTATATTTAAATATAATCATACTTTAAGTTAGGGATAAGAAACATATTTAAAACAAATAACCACTAAATATAATCTAAATAGTTTTTTTTAATAAAACGTAATACAGTTTACTGAAATTCAAATAAACCAAAATTAAAAATAGTTAAACAAATAAAAAACAAGATTACAAAGAAAAGGTTATGATTTTATATTTTTACAAACCAATGAAATTAAAATATTTAAAATAATATAAAAATGTAAACTATTTTTAAAATTAAACTAATATTATTTATTTGAAATTATCACTTATGCGCATGGAGTAGGAAAAATATTAGTTTATATTTCAGTATTGGTACTTTAATCAAATTATGCAAATGGATTAGTTAAATTTGCTTTAAAATCTACATTACATAAAGTATAGTTTGGTATTGTTTTACTAAATCAAATGTGTTTCTGGAACTCGACGGACATAATATTTTATGTATAAATATCTGAATGAAGCTTAAACATATATTCTTGAGAGGCCGAAAAGCTAATACAAATGAATTCTTAAGACAAACAGTGAGAGTGCAAAACAAAAGCCGGTCAAACTGAACTGAACCTACAAAGATCAAGTCAAAAATATATTTTCAAGTCGATAGATGAAGCACAACTTGAGAAATCGAAAATTTTGACTGGAAAACAATCATTGATGGAGAAAGACTTGATTTGAGATATTCTTATGATATTTAAGAACTTGTTGTCAAGTGATCTTGTAGAGCGTGGTTGTTAAGAATTTTTTTTTTGAATTTGTTTTTGAAAAAATAAAGTAAGATGTTTAACAACATTTGTACAATCAAAACATAGTAAAAAGTTGTGTAAAACATAGATAATCTAAGTTACAGATGCACAAATTATAGCGAGTATTCCATTGAGAAGAACCGTGATGCCATATGCGGACGGATGACATTTCACAAAAAATGAAAAATATTTGGTGAAATCTAGTTATCAAGTGGAACGTATCTACCATGACCTGATAAAAGAGGAAAAATCTAGTTTTCACTTATGCGCATGGCGTACGAAAATTATTAGTTCATATTTCAGTATTGGTACTTTAATCAAACTATGCAAATGGATTAGTTAAATTTGATTTAAAATCTACACTACATAAAGTATAGTTTGGTATTGTTTTTCTAAATCAGATGTGTTTCTGGAACTGGACCGAACATAATATCTTATGTATAAATATTTGAATAAAGCTTAAACCTATATTATTGAGAGGCCGAAAATCTAATACAAATGAATTCTTAAGACAAACAGTGAGAGTGCAAAACAAGAGCCGGTCAAACTGAACTGAACCTACAACAAGTCAAAAACATATTTTCAAGTCGATACATAAAGCACAACTCAAGAAACTGAAAATTTTGACTGGAAAACAATTATTAATGGAGAAAGACTTGATTTGAAATATTCTTATGATATTTAAGAACTTGTTGTCAAGTGTTCTTGTAGAGCTTGGTTGTTAAGAATTCTTTTTTTTTTAAATAAAGTAAAATGTTTGACAACATTTGAACAATCAAAACATAGTTAAAAAGTTGAGTAAAACATAGATAAGCTAAGTTATAGATGCACAAATTATAGCGAGTATTCCATTGAGCAGAACCATGATGCAAGATGCGGACGAATGGCATTTCACAGAAAAATGAGAAATATTTGGTGAAATCTGGTTATCATGTGGAACGTATCTACCATGACATGGTAAAAGAGGAAACATTGATCGTACCCTCAGTTGTCCCACTAAAAGCGTTGTGTTAGAAAGTAAAATGTCCGCCGAAGATGAAGTACTTTCTCTGGAAATTGATATCAAGATGTTTGGCAGTTAAGAAAAAATTAAAATCAAGGGGAATGCAGGGAGATACAGTTTGTGCCAGATGTGGAGCAGCAGAGGAATAATAAACCATGTCTTCTTCGAATGCCCACCGGTGATCTAAGTATGAGCACTTTCAAAAAATCCATCAAATCTGGAGGTCTTCCAGACCCAATCACTTTTTGTGAATATGGATCATCTGTTTTGGAGAGTCTCTCCACATAAGGAGGATCATCAGTATGCATGGATAATATGGTACATTTGGAAAGAGAGAAATAGCAAAATCTTCAGTAATCTTGACATTGATCCCAAAAAACTCTGCGAGTAGCGGAAATAGAATCTTTAGCTTGGACTGAGGCACAAGCTTTGAGTAAACAAAATGCACCTCAATATACGAATGATCTGGAAACGACACTACCAACTATTCCAGGCAGATGGTGTTTTACGGATGGATCATGGAAAGAGAAAGATTTTTTTTCAGGACAAGGGTGGTATAGTACTTTAGAAGGTTTAGAAGGACTGATGGGGGCAAGAAACAATAGGGCCACTTTATCCTCTCTTCATCCGGAAGTTGAAGCTTTAATTTGGGCAATGGAATGTATGAGAAACTTGAGACAGTCTTAAGTAACTTTTGCAACGGATTGTTCTCAATTGGTAAAAATGATGGCAGAACCAGAAGAATGACCAACTTTTACAAGCTACTTGGAGGATATCAAAAACTTGAAAGAGAACTTCCACAACCCTAAGATCGTTCATGTACTACGAACACAAAATTTAAAGGTAGATTGTCTTGCACGCAGTGCCAAGAAACAATTGTCTTTTGTCGTTCATATGGATGGAGAGTCACTAGTTTGGTTTACAGAGGCTATTAATATCAAGATTTCACAGTATAGAAACAGTATAATTTTGCGGTTAAGAATTCTGTAGTTCTTCCATTATTAATTTTTTTTTGAATTACCAGGAGGTTCGGGTTGAATCCCTAATCCCCTCCCTACAGACCTGAAACTACAACATGTAATATTGGATCCTTTCCAATTGAGCTAATGACCTCTTGTGTTCTTCCATTATTTATAAATAAACTTTGAAAACTGATAGTTTCTTAGCGTCCATATTTACCGACGATGTGACAACAAAAAAATGGATGTTAGTAAGATTACTGTCAATATTATAATTGAAACAAGTGTTTCTGAAACAGAGCATTCTGTCATTAGTACATTTAACAGCTGACAAATTACAAGCAGAGCCAATCAAACTCTAACAACATTTTCATTCTCTCTGTCAAGTCTATACGGTTTAGAAAATGTTTTTTTTTTTTTGTTTCGGTGAGAGGTTTAGAAAATGTTTAAAGGCAATTGTCAAATAAAGCTCTGGTCTTCAGTCTTCAGGGGATATAATACATTGGATTTGGGAGTTTGAAAGATCGTTCAGACATGGAGGAACCCAACAAATCACTCCACTGATCACCTGAGTTGCCTCTAATCCTATATCCCTCTTTCACCATCTCATCCCTCTTCTCAGATTTGTACAGCGTCGCCATTTTGTGCTGTTCATCTGGAGATCTGCAAGGCCAAAGAAAGACAAAAGATTGCAATGGGGGCAATAAACAATACAAAAGGATGTTCTACACTGATGATGATGATGATGATAAAGTCTCCTCAAACAATTACATAGATCAAAACTCTCAGTAAGTGATTGCATAACAAAGCAGTGACCTACTTAAGAAACTAAAGAGCTATAACATTTGATTGTATGAGTAAGTATACCTGAGAATAAGCTTGTCCCAGTTCTGGAAACCAGCACTGATGAGGTTTTCAACAGTGACAAGCCTGTGGCTCTCTTTCCTCCCTGTAAGCAAGAAAATCTTGTACCCCAAATCAATCACTCTTTGGTAAAGCTTCAAGCTTGGGGCTATAGCTGGTGCCACTCCTCTCTCCACCCACTTATCGAACTCTGAATGATCAAATAGCTCAACCCTACACAAAATCCCAAATTCAAAACGAATTGTTCTGTAAACAAGATCGATGAAACTGAGAAGAGATTGAGAAAACGTGTACCCAAAGCCATGGTCAATGTAATACGGAAGATTCGACAAGAGAGTCTCGTCGATGTCGAATACCCAAATATCTTTGCCGTCGCCGGAGGACTCGACGCTGCTCGCGAAGATAGAAGCCTCTTCAGAGACTCTCTCCAGATCGGTGGCGTAACCTCTACCCATCACGTACTCCTTGACGTAATCGGCGCACTCCTCCGGGATGGTGCTCCACGGCGCGAGATTGTTGGTCTCCGCCGCGAACCTCCAGCTCGTGCAATGCAAGTTGACCTCCTCTCCGTCGGCTTTCTTGTGTTCCGACGGGTACTGGAGAATCGACGGCTTCTGCAACAGGTACGGGTCGGAAGTTTCGTCGGAAAAGGCGGTGGAGAACAAGGAAACCATTAGGACAATCACGCAGATCTTCATCGATTTTTAGGTTTTTTTTTTTGAAATCAAATTGAACTTTTTAGGAATCAAATGAAAATTTCGGACAAATAGAGAAATCTGAATCAAACTTAGGGTTTATCGAAGAGGGAAAGGAATCAGAAGAACATAATCGAAAGCCAAAGAAAAGGGAATGTAAAGGATCGAAAAAATTGAATAGCGTAGGGAAGAAGAAACCTTCGATTTAATTTCAATGGAAAAATGACTAAAAAAATCGATATATATCTTATCTTTAATGCAGAGGAAGTAAAATAGCAACGACGACGGGAGTGGCCGGTGACGTGTATGAAAAGCCAATATACAAAGACAAATAAAACGTTTTCAAAGACCCACTCAACCATATGTGGTTTTTATTCGACAACAAAAGTTTTCTAACAACTTTTTTTTTTTTGAGAAACAGTTTTCGAACAACTTGATAAAAAAAAATGTTTCGAACAATGAAAGTTTCTGATTTGTAAATGTTTTTTTTAGAAATTGTTTAAAATATCTTATTTCTGCTGTTATTTTTTATGTTTACCTTAATCATTTTTACCTCATTTTCTAAGAAGGAAAAATACACTTATAAGCCTAGAATTAATTAAACTAAGACTTAAAGTTTATAGTTGAGGGGTAGGATAAGTTTTTGGAATGTGAAATTTAGGATTTTAATTAATCTAAATTTTTTTGTCTTATAATAAAAATGGTATTTTTTAAAATGTCTCTTACTGAAAATAAAAATGAATAATAATATCAATAATATAGTAAACATGAAATTTTTTTTTTACTAAAATTTGGAGCAATGTTCTCTAATCGTGCAGAGAGAGGACTCTACTGTTTCGCACATATAGTTTTTCTGCAATAAAATCATCATTCAACTCTACTTTTATAATTTTAAACTGTAGATAGCAGGAGATCTACATACAAGTCAATATTTTTTTGTCCTTTTATGAAAAAATAGGAGATCAACATGTAGATTTGACTAGCTATACATTCAATATTTAATGTTGTCCATTTGCTTTTTTTTTTAGCCAATAAATAATTTTATTACAAACATCTAATTTAAAATATATTAATATACTTTTATAAATACAATATTTTTATTCTATTTTACTTATAACAATATTAAACTATCATTGTCTACTTATTTTTCTTTTTATTTTCATCATATAACTTTTACATCTACTTAAAATATTATGCAAATAGATAGTAATATAGTTTATATACATATATATATATACTAATTGAAGAGAGATACATTTCATTAAATTCTAATGTTTTTTCATATTTTTATTTAAAAATGCCTTATCATGGTTTTAATGCAGTATTTATTTATATTTATATTTTACGCTATATAAAATGTGTTTTAATATATTTTATTGTTAATTTTAGTATTTAAACATACAATCAATTTTATTTGAACTTTTTTTAGCATTCAAAACTATAATAACGGTTCGATATGTTTGATATGCATTTCTCATGCATGATTTGCTTGTTATACATTTATTCTGCTTGATCTGTACTTTTTCTGTTTGATCTTCTTGATTTACACCGCTTGAACTGATTTTACAATTCAAAACTTAAATGTTATCATGTAATTTAAGTTTTCGATATCTTTCCTATGCTTCTCTATATTAAAATCGTATTGTGCTATAATGGCTAATCTCCATTTTATAGAATAATTTGCAATTACATTCTATTCAGGGACTTCGAATTATGTTTTGACAGATTTGTTTTTTCTTTTAATTAACAGAACTTCACATATTCTTATATAATTTGGATAAGCTTATGATCCGAACTTTTATTAATCAGAAAACTGATAGCAATAGAAGGGTACTTGCGCGCACGCTAAATTACGCGTGAAAACAGTGTTTATGGGAATTGATTGTTAAATAGTTTAAAGTTGTTTAACCAATAACGTTTTCATGAATTAATTATTGTGAATCAAATCTTCTGTTATCTCATAAAGTCAATATACACTCTTTAAATATAAAATTCGTTTTGCATCTGTTTAATTAATTTATTTTCTTGGGATATATTTACTTCTCTCACAAGGCAAAGCATATGCGAGACTTATTCAATCATGCTAATATAGATTATTACATTTTTAAAGTATGTATGAGCATGCATCTCAACACCTTTATTTTAAGTTTGTTTATATTTTATAATAAAAAATTTGGTATTTTTCTCCGGTTGTACATCTTTAAATCCATTTTTAAATAAAATTATACTTTTTTTCATTATAGTCCTTCATATCAAGCACAATTAAATTTTATAATGACTGGTACAACATTCCTAAAATATACATAGAATGTTATTAGGGGAATTTTTATGTTTATCACATTATTGGTAATATTATTCATTCTTATCTTCACTAAAGAGATATTTTCAAAAATATTTTTTTTAAGAGGTAAAAAATTCTTAGATTAATTAAAATCCTAAATTTCACATTCCAAAACTCTAGTCCAGCCCTCAACTCTAAACTTTAAGTCTTAAATTAATTAACTTTAGGGTTATAAGTGTATTTATCCCTCTTAAAAATGAGGATAAAAGTGATTAAGGTAAACATGAAAATTGGTAATAGGAACGTGATAGTTTTGAGAATTTTCCATGTTATTAAATAATATATATATATATATATATATATATTAAATCTCATAGTCTACCAAGTTTTATAGACAATAATTTGGTAATTTTAGAGATACAAAATTAAAATTATATGGATATTATTATTATTGCACGAGCTTAATTTGTCTAATATTTATATATTCATAAAATTTTATTTTATTGTATTTTAATATGTGTAAATATTTATGTAGTATATATATATATATATATATATATATATATGAATTTTATGACTCAACATAATATTATCATTGTGTAAAATTTATTTTCAATGTTATGTAACTAACATTTTCTAGATATTAGTATTATCATATATATATATATATATATATATATATATATATATATATATATATATATATATATGTGTGTGTGTGTGTGTGTGATATAATTGTTTTATAAGATATATAATTATGAATACTTAAAGAGGAATACCCTAAACCTAATAAAGTTTTTGTCACCAAAATAATATTAAAAGAAAAGAATGATCAAAATAGATTTTATTAAATGGTGTAAATACACATTTATATTCCCTAGGTTAACTAATTTAGATTTAGGACTTTGAATTATAGGGTGAGATTTTTGAGGTGATGTTTAAAATTAAAAAAGTAAAAAAAAATTAAAATTTTCAAAATAAAAGTCTATTTTAGTCATTTTAAGATCTATTTTTGTGATAAAAACTTCAAAAAAATCTATTTGAGAGATTTGCGCATACTTAAATGCAGAGTCTTGACAAGAGTTTTTGATGTCCTAAACCAAAAAAACTATTCTGTTTAATTAATATTTTTTGAAATAATAATCATTTTAGATAACTTTTTGAAAGAAAGAAACAGTTTTTATTATATTTGCTTAATTTAAAAATACAAAAATGCAACTTACAAAGTCTTCTATATACATAATTTATTTAAGATTTATAAAGTAAGCACTAAGAAAAAATAAAATAATTAATAAGAATAAATGAAAAATTAATTATTATGATAAAAGAAAAAAAAGATGAAGAAATATACAAAGGTAAAAAGGGATATAATAGTAGTTAATTAGTCATAAATATAATTAATATCTAAGTTATAATTGTAGATATAAAGAAATAAAATATTGCTAGTGATTTACTGATATACATAATCAAGTTGAGAAGCAATCAAAAGAACATTTTTTTAATGGATGCCCTATAAATTTTTCACTAAAATTATTTGCTATAAGCGAAGACTTAAATTTTTTCACCAGGCACGACTATGCTTAAATGATAACTACAACAACTAATAACATTATTTGTGACAAATAAATGATTACATTATAAAAAGTAAAATTAAGGATATAAATAGTGAAATTTTTATTTGAGATTTATTATACATCTTTAAAGTTTAAAGATATAAAGATTTTAAAGCCTTTATGAGATGAAGATATAAAACTATATAGTGTAATGGTCAAGTTATCAAAGAACTTTATATTAATAGAATTCCCACCAAATAATAATGAAATATAATATTAATAATTTTAATGATATTTTTGTTTTATATGTAATGCTTCCACACTCAAAATCGATCCCTCGTTGGGCTTTCCAGATGTTACTTGCAGCCAAGATAATCTTTTGCATATAGATGAAAATCACAAAGACTCAAAGAGATTTTTTCCTGAAAATTATTCGATGTCTAGGTAAGGCATAATCCACTAACAGTGATATTGTTGTGAATGATGTGAGAAAAAAATAAGTAACAGATAACTAAAAAAATAAGTAACAGATAACTAAAAAAAAAAATACCGAGGACCTTGTAGTCTAGTGGTATCTGTCCCGAGCTGGGGAGCTCAAACTGGAAGGTCAGCTGTTCGACTCGCGGGGAGGGGGAGGCGTGTCCAAGACCCTAAACGGTACATGCAAAGGCTGGCGCCAGACTTAGGTGGTGGGGCGTAAACTCAACACCTGATTAATAAAAAAAAAAGATAACTAAAATGAAAGATATAAATATTTAACATGGTTTGTGTCTAAAAGATACGTGAAACAAAGGAGGTGATTGGTGATGGCTGTGAGTGCTCTACACAGCTTTAAATTTCTCTACAACCACAAAATTAAAGCCTTTGGTTATCATTATAAAATTCACAGTCAAATTTATATTTTACTTTCGTTTATGGCTTTGGAAAGCAAATTCTCTATAGCACTAATTTAAGTGCTTTTAAAATATTATTCATCTTTTCTTATAAACACATTTTTTTCTCTCTAATAACACATTACTGATATATACAATAATATATATATATATATATATAACTAGTTTAATATAATAATATTATTTACGTATATACTCCATAAAAATATTACAAATTATCTATATATATATATATATATATATACCTATAAAAACGTTTTCTCCTTTTTGATAATAATACATTTTTGATATGTATATATATATAAATGTTTAACTAGTTTAATTTAATAATATATTTCTTTATTTATATCCTCCATTAAAATATTATCAATTATATGTGAATCTTATAAATATGCTATATAAATATAAAAAAAAAAATTCACTATATCTTTTGTAATTTATACAATAATTAATCAGTTTATAAATTTTAAATCTAATTTATTAGTTTAATTACAATTTAAAAATATTGAAAAAATAATTTTAATCTTATACCTACCATTAATATTTATCAATGCTTTATTTTTAAAACTCACAACTAAAATTTTACAGCAATATTAAAAATCTACAGCAAAAAACTCACAGATAAAATTCTACAGCTACAACACAAAATCTTACGGCATAAATTCTACAGCAAAAATTATAAAGCTACAGCTACAACCAATCACACCCAAAGAGAATATTTTATAAATGAAAACTGATTTCAAGTATAATTAGATCATGTTATAAATTTTATTTTAAATCAATTAAACAAATTTTATAAATTAACTGACTAATGTTTAGTGTTTAGAAAATTTTTAGATGTATGATATATTTTTATAAATTTTTAATAATATTTGATATATTGCATTTTATTTTTAAATTTATTGATCTGTAAAGAACTAAGTGGATATTTACAGAAACTCGGTATAAAGAATTAAATCAATTTCCTAACTAGAGCTCATACGTGTAGTAAACCAACGTTGGAGGAGGTCCAGTTTTTTTTCCTTCTCATAGTACCGAGTAAACATGATGCAGTTCCGTTTTGTCTTATCAATCATGCGTGCTAGATAATGACCAGGCTTGGCGGATTTACCGTGCTTCCTCTCGTTCCTCTCCCTCCAAACATGATAAATGGCAACTTGAAATGCCAAACGCAGAAGAACTAAGCTTAAAATGTCATGCGAGCAGACTGATAACTGATCCAATGTGGTGTACCAATCTGGATCCGGTTGAAGCAATGACCCAACTATCTCAATCCATAACATAAAGGTGTAAGGACAAGCAAAAAAGAGACAGTCTCTTGATTCATTTGGTTCCCCACAGAACAAGCACATCTGACCTTGTCCCCAACGACTTGTACGCGAACCAGTAGAGAGCCTATCCTTGACTGCAAGCCATGTGATGAAAGCGAACCGAGGAATACCTTGAGAGAACCACACAATCTACTCCACCTATGAGGCTCCTTCGGTGTCCTTAGAAAATTCCAAGTTTCTGATGCTTGGAAACACGCTTTGAACTCATTCTCCCCAGCCTTCTAGAGGACCAAGTCCTTAAAGTCATTGGGCAAGTTTATCGGGAATTCCTTGATATGCATCACCAGATCGCGGAGACCAGCATCTCTGCACCGCCGAAATCTCCATTAATTGTTACTTACTACCTCACTTTCTAGCATTCCTCTGGATTCCAAGACTTTGAATGCCTACTTTCCCCATGATATCAATGATCATGCATGCTGTCTGTCCGAAACTTCACATTGTGCCATTCTTAATCTCAATACGCATAAATTTTCCGCCAAATACCTTAGTTTAGTAGCTTCCTCCAGACCCACGAACCCACATTTTTGTCTTTTACATCCCAAAAATATGATTGCCTTAAAATATGTTGCTTCACCCATGCAATCCAAAGAGAATCGGATTTTGAGAAAATACGCCAAATCAGTTTCAACGCAAAAACAATATCCACCTTTTTGATTCTTCGAAGCCCTTAACCTCCCTCCTCCTTAGGAAAACTCACTTCCACCCATGAAACCTTAGCCTTGCTTGTAATGTTGGTAAATCAGTACTCCACAAGAACGCAGAGCACATACTCTCAATCTCATCAATGCAACTTTGAGGCAAACAGAAAGCCGAGCACCAAAAGTTAGTGATACTAGCGATTACTGACCGTATAAGTTGGAGATGCCCAGCAAAGGAGAGTGCAAAGACTATCCAACAGAGAAATCGGTTGCATATCTTCGTCACCCTCATAGTCACTTCTTGTCACTATCTTGGTTGTGAGGGGAAAACCAAGGTATTTAATTGGCAACGCCGAGACAGAAAGCCCAACCCATGTCGCCTCCTCTTGAAGTTGTTGCTTACCCTGTCCTGCTGCAAATATTGTAGACTTGGCGGAATTAACGGTCAAAGCCGAGATGCGAGCAAACTCGTCAAAGTCACACAATGTACCAGCTAGAGAATGAGGTGTACCATCTGTGAATATTACAACGTCATCAGCAAAAGATGCGATAAATTAACCTCTCTACACCATGGGTGATAACCAATACTTTCATTGCACACTGCCCTGCTTATAAGCTTAGATAAGACATTACTCCTAATCACATATAGATAGGGGGACATAGAGCAGCCGTTACGAACACCTGTAGCGCTGGAGAAGAACATTAACTAAGACTGAAAACGCAGCGGTGGAGACACATCACATTATCCATGTAACAAACATATCATGATAATTCATGGCATAGAGACTGGTTTCAATAAATGACCACTGGACAATATCAAAAGCTTTAGATATGTCTAGCTTGACCGCTGCTCTAGAAGAAATTGTATCTTTGTGGTAGTCCTTAACCAATTTTGTAGCCAATAAAACATTCTCGAGGAGCAGTCTATCTTGAACAAAAGCACACCAGTTGAGCTCAATTGCCTCAGGAAGAGTCGCTTTGAGTCTCCTCGCAATAATCTTAGAAATTAGCTTATAAATTACACTGCATCAAGCAATTAGCCTGAACTCGGTCAAACGTTCTGCCGTAGTGGACTTTGAGACAAAATAGAGGAGGGTGGCATTGATGCTTCTAGGCAGAAACCATAGACGAAGAATGACTGGATGGCTGTGATAAGTCCCTTCCTATAACAGGCCATGCCGCGCTGTAGAACTCCATGGGGAAATCGTCTGGGCCAGGGGCCTTATTAGAAGGCATGGAGAATAAAGCATCCTTGATCTCATCAGCCTGTATCGGTTCAACTAGAGCTGTTGCATCCTCTTATGGACATTGATAGTCAATGAGGTCCTGCAGGTTTTCCTGGGAGATCTCCTCAAACTCACTAGGTACTCCTTGTAGAAATGCTTCAATATGAGTTGCTGCCTCCCTCTTAGTGTCCTGGTAATCAGTGAGAATACTACCATCTGTAGTAATTATTTTCCTAAAAGTATTCCGAACGTTCCTACTCTGAGTAACTTTATGGTAGAACCTCGTGCTCCAATCACCTAGGCCCAACCATTGAATCCTTAATTTTTGGTAATAAAGTTTTACCTTAATACCCGATATATGATGCTAGTGTTCCCAAGCATCAGATGCATCTTCAAAAGTAGAAGTCTGGGGGCTATTCATTGCCTCTTAGCACAAAAATCCTGGTAAGCAGCTGTAACCCTTGCAAGGAGGTCCTCGTACATGTCTTTATTCAGTGCTCTCATATCCACCTTTTTCAGCTTTGGCCTCTTGTGAAATAGGGTAAGTGCTGATCTAGAGTGAAATATTGGTGATGTGGAATTCTATACCCGTGATATAGTCTCCAAAAACCGAGGATGACCCACTAGATGATTGAAAAACTTGAAAGGCTTCATGTTTCCCGGGGGAAGAGCTCTGATCTGTGTGCAGATTCTTAAGTGATCTGATACTCCACCAGCGTCAAAAGTAGCGTAAGCCTGAGGGAAGGCCAGCTCTCATTAACCAAAACCTGATCCAACTTTTTGCTTATAGGGTTATCATCTTGGCTGTTGCTCCACGTGAACAACGGCCCACCGTGACCTAAATCTGTAATATCACAAACCTTGAGAGTCTCTTGAAGCTCCCTTATTGTCCCTCTATCTCCTCCATTCTCAGAAAAATTTGAATGCTCAGTCACTGAAGTAGCAACATTGAAATCTCCTTGAATGATCCAAGGATTCATACTTCCTGCTACCGAGTTCGATATCCATTCCATTTTCCTTCATAAACTTTGTCTTTCGCATACACCATTGAACGCATAGAAAAATGAACTCAGAAAAGTATCATCTGATACCTTAAACCGAATCCAACAAGTAATCATTTGCGCACTAGAGAACACATGAACAATTCTACTTCATCTGATCAACAAACCCAAATTTTTCCCAACCGAAGATGAGCATAGTTATGAATCAAGCTCCAACCTAGGAATGTAGCTTCAAACACTTTGCTAAAATTCCCTTCTTGTACTCTAGTTTCCACCAAACAACCAATAGATAACTTTGCAGCTTTAATCCTATGCCTAACTACCTTCTGTTTGCACGCTTTATTGAATCCACGCATATTCCAAGAAAAGATTAATGACATCAGTGCTTCTTGGAAGATGATTTCTTGTTTTGATTATGAACTAAGACATGAACTAGTTCCTTAAATTTTAATATATGCTTCCTCCCAGCCTTATATTTTCCACGGTTTGCTTGGTTTGAACCTTTTCCGGAAATGACCACTTTAGTGTCATCAATGACATCTACTATTGCTCCGTTTTCAACACTCTCTGTCCTAACACCCCCTACAACGATATTTCCTAACTTTTTGTGCATTCATTAAACTAAAATTCCTTATCTGCATTTCCCTCTTCCTCTACCTCTTCATCAATCTCTCCCTCCTCACGCAAACTCTCAAGTACACGAAACCCTCGAGGTGGAGAAGTTAGACTTTTTTTGAGTTTGAATCGTTGGAGAATTGAAAGATTTAATACACCCTTGTACGAACGATTACTTTTCCTTCTCATTTTTCAATGACTTGATGTTTGACTCTCTTTCTGGACCATCTATAACTAGAGAACGAACCATCCTACTCAGTTCTTCCAAAAGGTTCTCAATTAGCTCACTTCGTGACTTCTCACTAACTTCAGGCGTGGTATCTTTGTTATTTATCTCCCCTGCAACTTGCGTCCTTTGTAAGATGATAATTGATTTTCCAACCTGAAATTCCTTCTCAGTATGCCCCCACTTCGAGGAAGCTCCATCGTAAGGTGGCAGCCAAGGGTAACTAACTTGAACAGTGACATCAGATCCTCCTGTATCCATAAAACAAATCTTCTGTTGTAGTGACTTCTGCAAGTCGACTTCAACCAACATCCTTGCTACATCCAAGCGAAGGCAACGCTCCATGTTAGCATGGAGCTTGAGAAACTTCCATGTAGTCCTAGCTAAGAAGCTCAACCCTTTTACGAATAGAGATATCCTGAGACATTCACAAGATCCACCCATAGGGGCATGACCGATAGATCATGAGATGTTTGTGCCGTCTCATGAGTCCACTCGTATACCACCAATGGTTCATATAGATGATAGTATAGTATGATGCAGAGTAGGGTGTTGCGAAGGAAGTTTTGGCATATTCATAAATTGAACATCAATTTTCGAAGTCTTCTCCAGTAAGCCAAGATTCTGTTTACCGTAGAATGAATTGACCCAATGTGAAGACCATTATTCATAAAGTAACCCACCACAAAACTTCTCCAGAGTAGTTTGACGTCTTAGAAGATTTCCTCCGAAATTGCATTATATTTATATACGATATTTAATTACTATGAAAGTTTATTTAAATTTAAATGAATCTAATTTTTATTAATAAAAATATAAATAAAATATATGATTTTCTATTTATTAAATATGAAATTTCATAAGATATTATTTAATTTAATTTTCGTTACTTTAACTCTTTTTCGTTACGAATTATATCTTTGTAGTTTATTTGATTAATGGTATGATATATTTTGATAAATTTATTTGATATCAATTTATTCTATTTTATTTATATAAAATATTTAATATGAAAGTTTATTGAAATGAAATTAATTTTTAATGAAATTATAAAAAAATCCATTAATGTATTTATTTTAAATATGGAATTGCATAAGATATTTTTAAAATTTAATTATTAGTTATTTTAACTCTTTTCGTTATGACTTCTTAATAAAATCTGTATAAAATTAATTTTATGATATATTTTGATAAATTTTAAATCTAAAATTTATTTGATATTAATATTTTATTTTATTTATATAAATTATTTAATTTAATATGAAAATTTATTTAAATTTAAATGAATCTAATTTTTATGAAAATATAAATAAAATAATACATTAATTTTAATTTATTTTATATTGATTGAAATTATTTTTTAAAATACATGTAAAAATATATATTTATTTTTAACTTTTTCAAAAATTATTTGAATGTTTAGTCAGTTATAATGTTTTATATTCTTTGGATACAAGATTAATTATTGTGTTGTTTGGAAACATAGATAATAGTATAATATTTGCTTTAATAGTTATTTTATAAAAGAATGGTGCAATATAAAATTTTACAATTTTTTTTTTGAAATTACAAAAAAAAAGTTGGGTCTAAAGGAATGTTTTTTCTTTTGTTGAAATGTTAGAATTATATATCAACAAAAGAGAAAAATATTTACATGAAAAGGAGATTGATAAACACCAAGGAAATTTCTTGGAGCTAGAAAGCTTAGATGAAAATCTACGCACTCGACTCAGCCATTTTCGCAAAGACAAAGACCTTGTGTCGAATTGTTATGACCATTTCCAAAGTAGAATGTGGAGCATTGTTGTGCTTCCTTCCATTACTCTCCCTTCAAATATTATGATGGTGGCCTGAAAAGCCAGATGAAGAAGACAAGTATCAATGGCATTCCGTCTTGGTAATAGAAGGGCTACGAACGTAATATCCCAGTTCGGGATTAGGGCGAGGAATTATTTTTTTGACGAGCTTCCTCTACACAGTGTATGAATATGGACACGCACAGAACATGTGGTCAGATGTCTCATTTGGATCCCCACAGAGGCGACATCCTTGGATCTCACCCCATGCTCGAGAACGGTCACCCGTGTAGAGTCTGTTACGAATGGCAAGCCAAGCAATGAACGAAAACTGCAGTACTGCTTGTGAAAACCAAATTACTCGGGACCACTCAGTCACATTACCATACCGACAAATTTGATTCCAAGTTTTTGTAGATGAGAAACACTTCTTGTAATCATCCTCTCTGTGAAGCCATAACACCATGTCCCTACCTGCCTCCGCTACCGTCGGATGTACAGACGTGATGCGTGTCATCATCGCCTGTAGCTGACGACCACGACAACGGTGAATGTTCCACTATCCAAACGTGGAGGCATCGGCAACAGTTGCATAGCGGGAGATGCCGAGAGTCTAAGTGCTTGATTCACCTGTCACGTTTATAAGCTTACCCATATTGAGCCAGTTATATAACCATAAAAGAGTGGACTTACCATTGCTAATCTCTGATTTTAGAAATCCAGAAGCTTGATCTCTTAGCTTCAATACTTTCCGCCATATCCTAGAACCATTGTATTTGTCACTTACATCACAGAAACATCGTGTTTTCAGCAGGTTTAAACGGGTCCAGTATCAAAGGTAAATCACAGATAAATGATTACTTGACAGTATCAAAGGCCTTTGAAATGTCAAGCTTAAGAATACTACGAGCCTCCTCAATAGAAATCTTGTGGTAATCTTTCACTAGCTCGTGGCTAGTAACACATTCTCTAGAAGGAAGAAGAAGTTTGAGACGGTTTAAATATATCTTTGAGACCACCTTGTATAAGATATTACAGCAGGAGATTGGTCGAAAATCATTTAATGTTTCTGCGCTTGGACTTTAGGAATTAGCGTAAGTATCGTCACATTGACACCTCGAGGTAAGAATCCATACATGAATAAAGATTGAACTGAAATAGTAAAATATTTACTTATTATACCCCAAGCAGCACAATATAAGTCAGCTGGGCAACCATCCGGGTCAAGTGCTTTGTTCCAAGGCATAGAGAAAAGGACATGTTTTATCTCTGCCTCGGAAATGGGGTGAATTAGCAGCTCATCACTGTGGCCTGGAAAACGGAAATCAAGAATATCAGGGAGGTTGTGAGTGATATCAGTTGGGGCGTGTGTGGATATTGTACCAAGAAACTGAGCAAAATGATTTGCAGCAGCCTTCTTTATTGCCTTAGGATCCGTTAGAACTGTTCCATTTTCCAGCACAGGTCGACAAATAGCAATAAAAGAAGTTCTACTCTGGACAATTTTGTGGAAGAAACCAGAGTTCTGATCCCCATATTTCAACCAAAGAATGCATGACTTCTGTAGTAGATATCGTTCCTCAATGCTTGCCCAATGATTCCACTCAGTCGTTGGAATTTGCACCAGGACTTGAGAGTGCCTTCTCTTGACAACGATTTTGGAAAGCTTCCTGAGCACTTCTAGGTATATCTCCATATTTTTTTGTTCACACGCAACACCTGCTTAAGTTTCTTCAATTTACGGTGAAAGAGGTAAAGTGCAGATCGGGAGTAACACAACCGTTATTTCGAGTTCCATGATTCAAAGATCGTGGTAAGAAAATCAGGGTGATCCACTAGGAAATTAAAGAACTTTAAGGGTCTCATATTACCCGATACCGGGGCATCAACGAAAATTCTGCAACGTGCATGACCTGATATACCCGAAGGCTCAAATTTGCCTAGGCTTTAGAAAACTAAGTTAACCACACATCGTTGACAAGTACCAGATCAAGTTTTTTAAGCCACATGATTCACATGCTGATTATTCTTCCAAGTGAACAAGGTTCCAAGCGAAGCCAAGTCTTGAGATCACTGTTGGATTCTTTCTAGATGGAGGAAACTCAATGGGTTTGGTTGATGATAACCAAACTTGAAAGTTGGACCACTGAAATTAGTCCATGAGATTAGTATTGGGCCTTGGGGGTTATGAGATACTATATAAAGTCTCTTAACATAATTTGTGTGAAAATAGAAGACATAACATAAGAAAAGGAGATTAGACAAAAGAGAGAAAATGAGAGAATGATGCAGATTTCGTCTAGGTTTGTCAAAGCAGGTTTTGGAGGGTCAAAACGATCCTGATCGGGCTGCTATTTTTTGGTAAGCTTCACCATTCAGTTGGTTAGAGTTTCACCGAAGGGATGTAGATTTCAGCGGTTTTTTCTTCTGATACCTGAGTTTTAAAGAAACTGATCGTCATAGTTTTTCAGCAGTGTTGTCTTTAGTATTTGGTAAATACGACGGTGAAATCTTTTCTGATTGAACTGAAACTTGGTAGAAGTGTTTTTGACTTGTTAATTTTAGATTTGTACGGTGGGATTAGTCTCTGGTTTCCGGAATCCTAGTGAGCTGAGGTGTTTTGTGGCTGCATGTTTTAGAGCTTGTGTATTGCTCTCTTGTTGTTGTTGTATCTTGTGTTGGAGATAACTTTTTGTAGCTAGAGTCTCTATTCAATTAAGGTTGTTAGATATGAAGGACGTGGTTGTACTCATACCCATTTTTTATAGTGGATTTTTGAGTGGACTCCGCTCCCGTGGTTTTTCTTTCTCATATCGAGGAGGTTTTCCAAGTAAAAAGTGCTTGTCTCATTTAGTTTCTGCTTATATTATATTCTGCTATTGTCAAAGTATTTTTCTCACAGGTTCATACAAGGTTAGGGGGAACAAGATCTCGTTAGTAGTTTCCGCTGCGCCACGTGTCCTTCCCCCCCCCCCCCAACAAAGTGGTATCAGAGCTACTAGTAGAGCTTTGGGTTTGATAACTTCGAGTTATTGTTTGATTGTGTGCATGATGGAAAATATGGGCATGATGATAAGCTTAAATGGTGCTACTATCATCTATGGAAGGACAAGATGGAGAATTTTCTCTTTGTTAAATAATTCCATGTTTCGGTCCTCGAGGAGAAGAAACCTGAAAAAAGACGAATGAAGAGTGGAAGTTGCAGCATCACCAAGTGTGTCGGTTGATAAGGCAGTGGGTAGATGATAATGTCTTGCATCATATTGAGACTGAGATTGATGCTCTTTCTTTGTGGTTGAAGCTGGAGCAGTTATATGCTAGGAAGACCGAAAATAATAAGATGTACATGATCAAGAAATTGATTGAGATGAGGTATCAGGATGGGACTCATATGACAGATCACTTAAATGTGTTTCAAGGATTTCTCAACAAGTTATCTGATATGGGAATGAAGTTTGATGATGAGATTCATTGTCTGTGGCTTCTTGGTCTTTATCGGATTCTTGGGAGGTTTTCAGGATTTCTCTTTGTAACTTCGCATCGGAAGGTGCTATTTCGATGGATTCAATGAAGAACAGTGTTCTTAATGAGGAAGCAAGAAGACAGTCGAATGTTAGCAGTTTACGTTCTGATTTCTTTGTTACTGAGCAAGGGGGAGAAGTTTGTATAAAGAGCCCAAGAGGGACAAGAACAGGAGCATGAGCAAATCTAATAAATTTGAAAATATGGAGTGTTAATCCTGTCATAAGAAAGAGCACATGAAGAAGGATTGTTGGAAGCTGAAGAACAAGAAGCAAGGTAATCAAGAAGAAAAGGTGGATCGGGTGACTGTCACTGAAGAACAATTTCTTGAGGGTGATGCCATTAATGTCGCATGCCATGAAACTAGTTGGGTGGTTGATAGTGGAGCTACTACTCATGCTACATCACATCGGGATTTATTTTCTACTTATACTCCGAGTAATTATGGTTTTGTGAAGATGAGGAATAATGGTTTGGCTCAGGTTGTTGGAATTGGTGATGTGTGCTTGGAGACTAGTTTTGGGACTAGGTTGGTTCTTAAGGATGCTAAGCATGTCCTGGATATTCAGATGAATTTGATATCGACAAAAAGACTTGATGATGAGGATTATTACAGTTTACACGGTGGTGGTAAATGGAAGCTCTCTCGTGGTTCTTTTATTGTGGCTCGAGGTGAGAAATCGTCATCCTTCTATTGGATGCAGTCTAAGGTCTCCAAAGATGATGTTAATGTGTGGAGAATGATAATTGCATGGAGTTGTGGCATAAGAGAATCGGTCACAAGAGTGAGAGGGGAATGTATGTGTTATCTAAAAATGAGGTGATTCTAGGAATCTCTGGTTTGCACATGCTGAAATTTTCGCATTGTTTGGCGGAAAAACAACACAGAGTATCTTTCAAGTCTTCTGCGCCTTCTAGAAAACCCGAAATACTGGATTTGGTACATTTAGATTTGTGTGGTCCAATGAAGACAAGATCTCTTGGCGGCGCATCATATTTTTTGACTTTCATTATTGATCATTCAAGAAGGTTGTGGGTATTTCCTATGAGGAATAGGATCAGGTGATGGGATATTTCAAGCATTTTGTGGCATTAGTTGAGAGACAAACAGGAAAGAAGTTGAATTGTATATGCAGTGATAATGGTGGAGAGTATTCTAGACCATTTGATGCTTATTGCAAAGAGCATGGAATAAGACACCAGTTCACACCACCTTAGACTCTACAATTGAATGGGTTGGCTGCAAGGATGAACATGGCGATTGTCAAGAGGATGAGATGTTTGCTTTCATAGTCAGGCTTATCGATTACTTTATGGGGAGAAGCTTTGAACACGATGGTTCTGTGATGAATTTGTCACCGAGTGCCCCATTGGATGGTGATATTCTAAAGAGGCTTTGGACGGGTAAGGATGTTTGTTATGGTCATTTGAGGGTCTTTGGATGCAAGGAATTTTTTATATTCCCAAGGATGAGAGATCAAAGCTTGAGATGAAGTTACGGTAGTGTGTGTTCATCGGTTATGGTCATGATGAGTTTGAGTACATATTTTATGATCCCATTGTGAAGAAGCTCGTAAGGAGCAGAGATGTTGTGTTCATGGAAGATCAAACAATTAAGGACATCGACAAGTCAGAAATTCCAACTCAGGTTTATGAGAGTTTAATCGATACATAGGCTACTCCTTCTACATTGGTCCACGGTGAGGTCGATGTTGAGGTTCAAGATGATACACCCAGTGCAGATACTCCTGAACATGAAGATGGCAATGGTGATTATGGTGAGGCACCAGCTACTGAGAACCAACCTATTGTTGTTAGAAGATCCGAGAAAGGCCTTAAACCGTCGACAAGGTATGATCCTAGTGAGTATGTGATGCTTACTAAAGGGGAAGAGCCTGAAAGCTACGATGAAGCTTTTGAGGATGAACATAAGGATATGTGGTTTGGCGCCACATATGAGGAGATGGATTCTTTTGAGGAGAATCATACATCCGAGTTGGTGGAATTGTCTAAGGGCAAGAAGACTGCTTAATAAATGAGTGTAAGCATGAGGATACCAGCTTGCCTCGTCGATACAAGGCTAGATTGATTGTGAAAGGCTACAGCCAAAACAAGAGGATTGATTATGATGAAATTGTTTCTCCTATTGTGAAGACGTCATCCACTCGGGCTGTGCTTGGATTGGCAGCAAGTCTTGATCTAGAGCTTGAGCAAATGGATGTGAAGACTGCTTTCCTTCATGGTGATTTGGAGGAATATATATGGAACAACCAGAAGGCTATGTGAAAAAGGCAAGGAAAATTTGTGGTGCTTGAAGAAAAGCCTTTATGGATTGAAGCAAACACCGAGATAGTGGTACATGAATTTCAAATATGTTATGGTGGAGCATGGTTATGCAAAGACTGATTCAGACATTGTGAATTTGTGAAGGTGTTTGGTGATGATGATTTTATTATCTTGTTGTATGTCGATGATATGTTGATTGTAGGCAGGAAAATGGACATAATTAAGGAGCTCAAAAGAGCAATTGAGCATGTCATTTGCCATGAAAGATATGGATCCAACAAAACAGATTCTCAGTATGAGGATTGTTAAAGATAGATGTGAGAAGCTGATTCACTTGTCTTAGGAGAAGTACATAAAAAAGTACTTAAAGAGTTTCACATTGACAAGTCTAAAGTGTTGAATACTCCTTTTGCTCCACACTTAAGACTTAGCAGTCAACAGAGTCCGAAGACATATGCGGAGAAGGAAGATATGTCAAGAGTTCAATATGCTTCTCCAGTGGGTAGTTTGATGTATGCCATGGTCTATACACGACAGAAGTTAGCCTATGCCATTGGAGCTGTCAGCAAGTTTCTCTCCAATCCAGGAAGAAAACATTGGAATGATGTGAAGTGGATTTTGAGGTATCTCCGAGAAACTTATGATTTGAAGATTACTTTTAGGGATAAGAAGCTTTTTCTTGTCAGTTATACTAATTCCGACATGCCTGGAGATGTTGATTCTAGTAAGTCTACTTCATGTTACTTGGTAACATTAGCGCGTGCAACTGTGGCATGGCAGTCAAGGTTGAAAAAGTGTGTTACACTATCTACCACTGAGACAAAGTTCATCGCTGCAACTGAATCTTGTAAAGATTTGTTGTGGATGAAGAACTTTTGTGAAGAGATCGGTTTCAAGCAGGAAAAATATGTGCTGCTTTGTGATCGTTAAAGCGCCATTTGTCTCTGGAAGAATTTTAGATTTCATTCGAAGTCAACACACATTCATAGGAGGTATCATTGGATACATGATTTGGTTGCTTCTAAGGAAGTGAATACCGAGGGGGAGCTTGAGGTATGCCGAGGGATAGCCGGAATGGATCTTTCCTCCAACTAGTTAGAGGGGGAGTTTGTTGGGGTCCTTCTAGATGGAGGAAACCCAATGGATTTGGTTGGTGATAACCAAACTTGAAAGTTGGGTCATTGGTATTAGTACATGATATTAGTATTGGGCCTTGGGGGTTAGTGAGACACTATATAAAATCTCTTAACCTAATTTGTGTAAAAATAGATGACATAGCAAAAGAAAAAAAGAGATTAGAGAAAAAAGAGAAAATGAAAGGAGACAGAATTCATCTGGGTTTTTCAAGATAGGTTTTGGAGAGTCAAACGGATCCGGATCAGGCTGATATTTTTTGTGAAGAGATTCACCGAAGGGATTTAGATTTCAACGGTTGGATCTTCTGAGATTTGGGTTTTAGTGAAGCTGGTCGTCAGAGTTTTTCAGCAGTGCTGTCTTGAGTGTTTGGTAAATCCAACGGTGAGATCTTCTCTAATTGAGCTGAAACTCGGTAGGAGTGTTTTTGACTTGTTCATCTTGGATTTGTACAGTGGGATTAGTCTCTGGTTGCTGGAATCCTTGTGATCTGAGGTTGTTTTGTGGCTGCCTGTTTTGAAGCTTGTGTGTTGCTCTCTTGTTGTTGTAGTATCTTGTGTTGGAGATAGTTCTTTGTAGCTAGAGTCTCTATTTTGTCTAGGTTGTTGAACAAGGAGGACATGGTTGTACTCATACCCATTTATGTAGTGCATAGTTGAGTGAACTATGGTCCGTAGTTTTTTTTTCTCACATCGAAAAAGTTTTCCACGTAAGAAGTACTTGACTCATTTAGTTTCTGTTTATACTATATTTTGCTATCGTCGAAGTATTTTCTTCACAAGTTCACACAGGTCAGGGAAAACACAATCTCGTAAGTAGTTTCTGCTGCGCCGTGTGTCCTTTCCTCCCCCCGCCCCAATCACACGCCAAGACAGTGGATTGGAAGGCTCTCATTCTACTTTGAGGTTGAAGAGCAGCACCTGTAGAGTGTTCCAAGGAACAAAGAATTTCATAAAAAAATCCCCCATGATGATCCAAGGAACTATACTTGAAGCGAATGGAGCAGTAAATTGGTCAGATCATCCTAGAGACTTTGGCGTTCAGACTGAAAATTGGTGTCATATATGCAGGAACAGAGAAATTGCTCACCAGTAAATGCATAAACCCAAAACTCTCACCAGTAGATGCATAAACCTAAACTGTAATAATTTGAGCATTTTTGTGTAGTAAAGTAACATAAGTGTTTTCAAACCAACAAACCCAATATTTTCCAAGTTTGTGGCAGTCATAATTATTTAGAGTCCTCTAACCAGGGAGAGAAGCTGAAATAACCGTTTTATAGTTGCTTTCTTGAACACGATTCTCAATTAAACAACCAAAAGATGGTTTTGGGGACTGCAACCAGGAACAAAAAGTTAAATGTTTGCGAATTTTATTGAAGCCCCAAGTACTCCACACAAATAGATACATCATCATTTCAGTGCCTCTGGGAGGGGACATCATCTCCCTTACCCAATCTCATCATCATCCAATCTTTTATGCACCTCAAAATATTCTATACCCATCAATCATCAATGAGTATGTGAAGAGACTAAAAAGAAATATTTTAATTTGAACCAACAAATCAAACCAAATTCGAAATTGAATCAATTCAATTCTGGCCTGATCTGAATTGTTCTTAGAAAAAGGATTAAAACTGAGTTTTCTTGTGTTGGTTTGGGATAAAAAAAGAAAAACCAGAGCTCCCCCGCCATCTCCTCCCGCAGCTCCGGTGCTGCAGCTCCTCCTCCACTCCTCTCTCCCTCAGCTTCTCGAACGCGGCCGTCTGTCGCCGTCGGGACCGATAAAGTTGCAGGTAAGTTATGCTCTGTCCGAGCATTCTTTCCGATGTGGCTTTTGAGGGTTTTAATAGATTTGTAATTGGCAAGTTTTGTTTTGTTTCGGGGTCAATTTGTAAAGGAAATTGGTATATAATGAATTTCAGTGGGTGAATTGGAGTGGATAAACAACATATTAGGATTAACCCTAGATTCTTCAATTGTTCTTGATAATTGTAGTAAAATTGAATAACTCGTAAAACTAGGAAAAATAGGAAAAACTCGTACAACTAGTAAAAATATGGCAGGATAAATGTAGTGAGTTTCTTGTGTTTGTTCCTTTTGGCAGGAGACAATGAGCAATCACATCAGTGATATACCTGGTAGTCTGAAAGAGAGCTACAAGATGTTGTATAGCTATTTGTACATGTTAGAGCAAGTGAATCCGGGGACAAAAACATGTGTGAACTTGGATGATGCAAGTAAATTCAAGTACCTTTTCATAGCTTTGGGAGCTTGCATTGAAGGGTTTGCAGTTATGAGGAAAGTGATAGGTGTGGAGGGAATACGGCTGAAGAACGGTGGTGTTTTAGTTTTCGCGAAAGCTCAGGATCCTAATAGTCAGACTTATCCGCTTGTGTTTGCAGTACTAGACAGTGAGAATCTTGCTAGTTGGACTTGTTTTTTTGAGATGCTTGAAAGTGTTACCAGACTCTTCTGAACTGGTTTTCATGAGTAAAAGAAATCAGAGTTTGATCTTCGCTATAGGAAACGTGTTTCCACAGGCTCATCATGGTCATTGTTTATGGCATTTGAAGTAAAAGGTGAAATTGCATGCTTGTAACATCAACAAGAATATAGTCGGGCATAAATTTATGGAGTTGGGCAGATATTACACGGTGGGTGACTTCAATTTTGCTTACGGCTCATTTAAGATAAGCTATCCTGCTGCGTACAACTATGTGGAGGGAGGTACTGAAAAGGACAAATAGGCAAGGGTTTTTTTCCCACGTGATAGGTAGAACTTGGATACAAGCAACACTCTCTGGGATCAATGAAGAACGTGTTTAAAGAGGCAACGAGGTGGGCCTTAATACCAATGTTGGATTGTATCATTAGGAAATTCTCTGATTGGTTCACTCAACGGAAGGATGATGTTTCTAGATCAATCGATACAAGAATGGTGCCTCGGGTTGAGAATTACTTGCACGATCTATTGGGTGTTGCACATAAGCTACTTGTGCGGGAACTTGATAGCTATGAGCTTAAGTACGAGATCACTGACACTGCCGGAAAGATGTTTTGGGCGACCTTGGTTGGAAAGACTTGTACTTGCAAGGTGTGGGACTATGAAAAGTTCCCTTGTCTGCACGGACTAGCAGCTTACATCTATTTCGCTAGGAATGTTGATGGCATGCGCCTTGATATCCATGAGTTGTGCTCAAAATACTACTGGACGGAAATGTGACGTTTGGCGTATTCCATCACACTCAATGTTGTGCCCGACATGTCTTCTTGGAATGTACCAGATCAGATCAAGGAGGTGAAGATGATATCTATAGATCGCATCACGCGGCAGGGAAGGAAAAGAGTTTAAAGTTGGATGAATTTGGAGTAATGCATTTGGCTACTTTATTTTGTGTTGTAAGTTTTGGAACTTTGTTTCATTTTGTTTTGTATCGTGTTGTATGATTTGGGAAACTGCGTAAAACTTGAAATCTACTTTGTTTTGTAATAACATTAGTATTATCTACATCAAAACCCGAATATCATAGTTTTTTCTCTATCAAAACCCGAATATCATAGTTTTACATTTGTTTTCGCAACTGTAACATATATTTCTAACAAACTCGGTTATCAATTTCTAAAATTTAGGAAAAAATTCTCACGTATCCTTTACGAGACCTTGCTATTTCAATAACACTTTGTTGCCCAAAGACATCTTACAAACGAAACTTTCGAGTTATATCTATTCGCTAAATATAATTGCATGGAACTATATATTTAACATTTTAAAGTAGTAAAATCAAAAGTAAAATTAGATAACCAATCTAAATAGATTAGTAATACAAAATAAATTATAAACTGCCAAAAGTATAACTATGACAAAAGTTGGGAATACTAGTATCCTGGATATAACTAAGAACAAAATTTTCATGGGCTATTATCTCATTTTTAAAGTTAAAATCGTGTAAATTCTCTCAACCACAAAAATTTACTCTCCCCTTTCACCTTTTATTCCTTTTACATCTCTCCCCATCTCTCTCTCTATTTCAAAGTTCTCTCCCTCTCTCTATTTCGAAATTCTCTCCCTCTCTCTCTATTTCGAAATTCTCTCCCTTTCTCTCTATTTCGAATTCACCCAATTCTCTCCCTCTCTCTCCCAATTCCGAGGAACAAGTGAGTCGGGAACCGTCGACCTCCCCCTTTCTAAGCAAGTGAGATGGAAAAAGTGAAGATGGAAGTGGGTTCAGGTTCGGGTTCGTCTTTCTCGCCGAGGAGCCGCCGAAATTCTGGCCAGAAGTTGTGTCATTGTGGCTTGCCGGCGAAAATAGGGCAAGCTTGGACTGACAAAAATCCAGGTCTACACTTTTATGGCTGTCCGCGTTTTAAGGTATGAGATATATGAGGGCTCTGGATTTAAATCGGGATCATTTAAATTCTGGTCGGAGATTATCCCATTTAAAATGGAATCTGGATTTGAATTGGGTTTGAATTTTGACCTTGTCGCAGCTTGAAAATGAATGCAAGTACTTCTCTTGGTTCGATGAAGAGGACGGTATAGAATGGCAAAGGAGAGCATTGCTTCAAGCCCGTGATGAAATCCGGGAGAAGAATAGAGTGATTGAGCAATTACAAAACACCATTTCAGAAATGAAAAACAATTTGGAGAAGACAGAGGAAGGGAACGAAAATGAAGATGAATTTGTTAGAAAATTTGAAGAATTTTATGTGGTTTAAGTGTCGTTTTAGTGTTAAAGGCCGATTGTCTTCCTTTTGATTACTGTTGTCCCATTGTATAAGACTTGTAATCCCTAATACTCTTGAGACATCACCCCTATTACCCAATCTTGCACCATCTATGTATGTTTGGGTTGTTTAAGACGTGTAATACTATTGCACCATATATGCTATCTATGTTGGGTTCTTCTTCTTCTAGTTTTGAAATTGCAACAGATTCCATGAAGGAAGTTGTAACATCATGAAATGATCGGCACATTCTTCCATGATTCCATAATGTGGTTTGACTCCTTTTTTATTTGGAATAAGTGACAGAATTGTGGATGCTCCTCAAACCACCTCCTCTCTCCATTACTTACACCTTCAAATTGCCTCGGCGACCTCAATTTCCTGCAAGATACATTGAGTTCCACATCAGTTCTCCAAATAATACAACATAGATGTCCTACGTTTTCCTAGTTTTCTCTAATTTACCAACATATTACTAGTTTTATCTTTTTTCATGCAATTCTCCTAGTTTTACTTATACTTTTACCCATAATTCTGAGTTCTACACTAATTTTTCACTTCCTTCTACGGTTCTTTGATCCCACCTGGTTTTACTTTTGTGGGATCTTATAGGGACCCGATCTTATATTACCTCTTCCCTCTTCCCCTTTCTCTTCTTGTTCACTATCACCATCATCATCACCATCTTCTTCTTCCCCTTTCTCCTTTTTTTCTTCATTTTCTTCTTCAGAGTCTTTCTCCTTAGCCAGCTTCTCATCTTCATGTTCATCTTCGTGTTTTTCTTCATCTCCGTCTTCTTTTTCCTTCTCTTTTTCACTTCAATTTTCTTTTTCTTTTTCTTTTTCTTTTTCATCGCCATTTTCTTCTTCTGATTCTTCTTTATCCTTCTCGATTATTTTTTTTCCTTTTCCGGATCTTCTACTTCTTCCTTCGGTTCTTCTACTTCCTTCTTTTTCGGAACTGCCATGGTTCCAACGAACTCCACCGGCGATGATTCCTTCTTCGTCGTCTTTTTATTGAAGTTGGTGGGGAATCGAATGTAAGTGAGGGAGATGATTGAGAGGGTTTTGGTGGGAAATCAAATTTTTGATTGAAGTTGGTTGTTTTTAATCGAATTGGGGAGGGAAATGGGGAGGGGTTTGAATGGGAATCAGATCCGAGTCTAATTGAATCGGGTTGGGTACAATGGAATTGGATTTAGGATGGTTAAGTATAATTTTTGGTCCAAAATTATCTTTAGTTCGTGGTTCAAAACATTTTGGTTATGTCTCTTGTTTAACTAGGTAAAACCCATAAATACTTCAACTCTCTTGGATTATCTGTGATTTACGACAATTTCGTATTTTTATTTTATTTTTCTTTTTTTTCATGTCTTTCCAAGATTGGTTAATGAGCATCGTGGATATAAGAGGTGATGTCTCCTCTGGGAGGAGGCGCTTTTGTTTTTTGTTTTCTTTGTGTTCTTCTTCTAATCTTATATGGGAGAGTTGCTTCCTGCACGTTTTTTTCTGACCTTGTTTTTGTTACGATCCTCTTGCCTTCCAGAAGTTTTAGGTTGCTCCTTAAACACTGCCGGAGATTTTTCCTCCTCCATTCCTCATCAGAACTACAACCCTGAACCTCTCCCTCTTGCACTTCATCGTCAAGAATTTGAAAACGAGATGGAGAAGCCGAACCATGATCCGTCGTAGCTGGTTTCTTTTCTCTTCCTGGAGATACTCTTTGTGCTTTTCCTACATCCTGTCAATCTTTTGTAACCACTTGAGTTACACAAGTATCGCAGTGTGTTACACACGGATATGTTAATCTTCTACAACCGTTTGTGTTACACACGGATCGCAATGTGTTACACACGAGTACGACAGAAAGAATAAGATAGATGTTTCAGACTTATTCCAGAAAGTTTCTACTCTGCTTTACTTGTCTGGAAATACTTTGATATTATTGAGATTCTGTGATATGTTTTTACAACAAATGATTGACCTTTATATAGAGATCGAATCATTATGAAGAGACACACCTCTTCACACTAAAGGACATAACATGAAGAGTTACAACTCTTTGTGTAATAACTAACTAATTAAAAATGTACTAAGGAGAGATTAGATTATATAGTTTAACACTCCTCCTTAATCATATCTCGACTTCACTCCAAGCTGCTTTCTGAGATCTTCAAACCTTGAACCGCCCAATGCCTTTGTGAGAATGTATGCGAGTTGATCATCTCCTTTGCAATACTCCAATTCAATGATTCCTTTTTGCTCAACTTCTCTCACGAAATGGTACTTGATCTCTATGTGCTTTGTTCTCCTGTGTTGCACTGGATTCTTTCCAATTGCTATTGCTGATTTGTTGTCACATAAGATTGGATTCCTCCTTCAAACTTCTGACCAAAATCTTCAAATAGTCTTTGTAACCACACGGCTTGATTTGCTGCTGAACACACGGCTATGTACTCCGCTTCAGCCGTTGATTGTGCCACTGTTTGTTGCTTACTTGATTGCCAACAAACCATGGCTGATCCAAGAGTAAACACATAACCTGAAGTGCTTTTCTTGTCTTCCTTAGAACCACCCCAATCGCTATCTGAGTAGCCTACAAGTCTTGGTTCTTTCACACTTGTAAAGAATACACCAAAGCTTGATGTTCCCTTGACATACCTTAGCACCCTTTTGGCTTCTTGGTAGTGTTTCATGTGAGGTGATGACATGTATCTTGAGAGATAGGCGCTTGCGTACATCACATCAGGTCGTGTTGCACACAAGTACAGAAGGCCTCCAACAATGCTTCTATACTTAGTCAGATCTCCATACTCTTTGTCATCCTCAACTTCTTTCTTTTGTGGTGTAAGTGGAGTGCTTACACTCTTGCTGTTTCTCATTCCAAACTTATCAACAAGTTTGCTTGCATATTTTTCTTGTGAAAGAAATATGCCTCCATCGTCTTGGATTACTTCCATTCCAAGAAAGTAACTCAACAATCCAAGATCCATCATCTCGAATTCTTTCTTCATACTTTCCTTGAATGTGTTGATGATCTGAACATTGCTTCCAGTGATGATTATATCATCCACATATAGACTCACGATCAACACATCTCTTTCTTGCTTCATGATGTATAAGGCTGCATCATTCATACTCCTTTTAAAACCATTTTGAATGAAGTATGAATCTATCCTTCCATACCATGCCCTTGGGGCTTGCTTTAAACCATATAAAGCCTTGCGTAGCCTCAACACCTTATGTTCCTTTCCTTGTGTAACATACCCAGGTGGTTGTGTTACATACACTTCTTCCTTTAGTTCTCCATTGAGAAATGCTGACTTTACATCCATTTGATACAAACGCCACTTCATTTGAGCCGCATAAGCAAGTATGGCCCTTATTGTGTCATGTCTTGAAACCGGGGCAAACGTCTCAAGGTAGTCAACACCATATGATTGAGAGAATCCTCTTGCAACTAGCCGCGCCTTGTGCTTGATGTGATTTCCATTTGCATCGGTTTTGATCTTGTAGATCCACTTCACACTTATCACATTCTTTTCCTCTGGTTTGTCTACTAGTTCTCATGTCTTGTTCTTCTCAATCATGGCTATTTCCTCATTCATCGCCTTTCTCCATTCCTTGCTACCACACGCTTCATCATAAGTATATGGTTCTTCATTTGCATGAAGACAAGCTTCTATTGTTTGAGCCGCTTCTTCAATCTCTACTCTTGGTGCCTTTTCCATGATCTCAACCATGGACTTGAACTTCTTTGGTGGCTCAGAATCTTCTTCATCACTAGTATCAGGATTACTATTTTGAATGAAAACAGGACTAGGAGTACCTTCGGTTTGTTCTTCAGGAAATTGAGAATCTTCCATAGATAACTCCTTAGGTGATTGATAATCTTCCATAGGCATTTCCAATGTCTTTTTGACTTCTTCTTGCCTTTTCCAATCCCACTTCTTGTTTTCTTCAAACTCTACATCTCTTGATACTTCAATCTTCTCATTCTCTAGGGTGAGAACTCTATAGCCTTTCGATTGATTGTTGTAACCAATAAAGACTCCACGTTTTGTCTTGACATCTAACTTTCTCCTCTTCTGATCTGGGACATGTATGTAGCATATGCTACCAAACATTCTCATGTGTGACACATCAGGTTTGTGTCCACACCACTTCTCTATAGGAGTAACATCATCTTCTATTGCCTTTGATGGTAGACGGTTTTGAAGGTATGATGATGTGTATACCGCTTCTGCCCATAACTTGAGTGGTAAGTCTTGCTCTGCCATCATAGTTCTAGCCATCTCCACCAAGGTCCTATTCATCCGCTCTGCTGCACCATTTTGTTGTGGTGAATAAGGCAAGGTAACTTGCTTGTTGATTCCTTCTTCTTCACAAAACCGGCTGAATTCTTGTGAAGTGAACTCACCACCACCATCTGATCTTAATGTCTTGATGGTACAACCCGATTGCTTCTCCACCATTGCTTTGAACTTCTTGAACATTGAGAATGTTTCTGATTTTTACTTCATGAAATATACCCAACACATGTGAGTATAGTCATCCAAGAATAGCAAAAAATACCGGCTTCCATCAATAGATTGGTGCTGCATTGGTCCACATACATCCGTATGTACAATCTCAAGCTTTTCTCCTGTCTTAGTTTGAGATTCCTTTGGAAAGCTTTTGCGTGACTGCTTTCCAAGTCTACACGCCTCACATGCTTCCTTCATGACTTTAAACTTTGGTAATCCCTTTACCAAGTCTTTGTCTTGCATTTGTTGCAACCTTTTGTTGCCTACATGACCAAGTCTCTTGTGCCATGTCTCCATTTTGTCTTGCTCACTTGCGCTCATGGCTTCCTCTTGAGCGGAACCCATCCTGATTCTATAGCTTTTGTGAGTCATTGGGATATTCATTATCCTCCTGCCTTTTGGATCATCTATGATGCATCTCTTCTCTTGGAATTTCACCCGGTAACCACTTGAAACAATTTGCGGAACACTCAACAAATTTTTCGCCAAACCAGGAACCAAGAACACATTTCTGATGGTCTTCTTGCCACCTTTAGTCATCACGGTAATATCTCCTTTACCTGCTGTCATGACTATACTTCCATTTCCAATCTTTATTGGAACCTTGATACTTTTATCAAGCCTGGAGAAGTAACTCTCCTCCTTTGTCATATGATTAGTTGCTCCACTGTCAATCAACCAGACATCTTCCATTCACTACAAGAAAACATCTAGTTTCCGACTACATAATTAGTAGGTAATCAGTCGCAAACCTACCATTTACGACTGACTTGCGACCGCACATGAGGGTCGGAAATCAACGCGTCGCAAAACCTATCAGTCGCAAATCAGTCGGCAAATAATGACTGATTTGCGACTGATTTACGAGTATGGCACATAGTCAGAACATAGTCATAGTTTAGTCGTAGAAAATTGCGACTAAAGTTGCGACTGTTTTGTGACCAATTTTCCTTTTTCCTACGTAGTCGCAAATCAGTCGTAAGACAGAAGTCGGAAATCAGTCGTAAAATAATAGTCGGAAATCAGTCTTGGAAGAATCGTCGGTAATCAGTCGTTAAATATTAGACGTTCTTTAGTCATTAACCTGCACTCGGCAATCGGTCATAGAAAGGTAGTCGGAAATCAGTCATAAATAATGGTCGGGAATCAGTCGTTAAATATTAGTCGGCATTAGTTTCCTAGTTTTGTATATTGAATTTTGTTTGCTCGATTTCAGATTTTCTATTGCCTAGAAACGTTTTTCAATAAGAAATAGAAAATGTTAATAAGCTGAAATATTTGATACAAAAAACTCCTATTATTTAGGAGTTTAAACAAGCTGAAAAAAGTTATAACACCAAAACATAAGTTTGAAAGTACAAAGACAAGGAACTAAGGTTAAAAAAAAGATACTTAATCATCAGATTGGTTAGCTGCAACAAATTTAAGGAACCTTGGATCTGTTGAAGTCAAAAACCTCTCTACCAAAGACAATTCCTTGAGTTTTTTTTCCTGCACTAAGTTATGAGCAGCCTGCTCCTCAATTTTGCGGAGAGCGTTTGCGTTCTGGGCAGCTTGCTCTTCAATTTTGCAGAGAGCATTTGCGTTTTGGGCAGCCTGCTCCTCGATTTTGCGGTGAGCTTCATCAAGCTGTTTTTGCAGGTCCATGATTGAAGAAGAGGATGCATTGTACTTCCTCTTTCCATTGACAAGAGTACTCTCGAGACTTCCAATTCCATAGTGTCTTCCTCTTTCATTTGTGAAAGTAGACTACAAAAAACCAGAAAAACCAAGTATGATGTATCAAAAATCAGAAGAAACAAATATCATGTATCAAAAAATAAACTATAAACCAGAGAAAACAAGTATGATGTATCAAAAGAATAAACTATAATACCAGATGAAACAGTATGTATCATCTACCAAGAACAAGAAGAAACAAGTATCATGTATCAAAAAATAAACTATCAACTAGAGAAAACTATAGACCAGAGAAAACAAGTATAAAACACAAAACTATAAAACCAAAGGAAACAGTATGTATCATCTATAAAAAAAGAAGAAATATGTAACAAGTATCATGTATAGAAGAAGATAAACTATAAAACAAAAGAAGACAAATCATATATCAAAAACAAACCAAACTTGAGAGAAAATATTTACCAGGAGGAATATCTCATTATCCTCATCTATAGAGAGCTCTGTAGCTTGTGAGCTACAGTCTGAAGTGTCTGCGTTTTCAACCTCAAGGTTAGCCAGCTTTGATTGCTTGTTCTGTTGATATGCCTCAACGACATGCTTTGCTTTCATATCCACAAAGGTCCCATCCTTTTTTGTATGAGTCTTAATGAAGACTTCACCAAGAGTCACCGGTCTGCCCAATTCCTCGACCTGAAATGGTAAACAAAGAAAAGGCTATTAAGGCAGATTCTTTTTTTAACTTGGTCAAATAAAAGGAAGTTACCATTTCTTGTTCTATTTGTTGGTAAGACTTCTGCCCGGAGTTGTGTTTGTGAGGACCCAATCCTTTACGGTCTGACATCCGAGCAGCAGAAGTCGTCAAACTCTTTTCTTGGGCTTTAGCAGTGTCCCAAAACTCACACATTTGTGTCCACAAAGTATCTTTAATCCAGATTGGTCTCACTCGAGAAGTCCTACGAGTGCTAACCATGTCTTTTATACGGCGCTGACATATCTCCTCAAACTTCTCCTGAACTATACCGGTTAGTGTAGAATGCCATGTGTGTGTTTTCTACAACAGAAGAGAAAATTGATATTAAAAAGCAAATTAAACTCAACAAGGTTGAAATGTGTAGTCAAGAAGAAAAAAAAACTCAACTGCAAATTCAACAAACCATCTTTCTTGTCTATCCCGGGGCACAACAGTCCAGCTGTAGTATGGACCATCAAACTTGTTTGTAAAGATCTTAGTAATCTTCCGAGTCAATTTACCTTTGTCCTTACCAAACCTAGAAACACAGAAACATCATTTTAGGTTGGCAGTGATATCATCAAAAAACATTCATCAATATTCAACAAACATTAATCAATATTAATAAGCAGTTATATCATCAAAAAACATTCATCAATATTAGGTTGGCAGTGACTACACTGGAAAAAAAATCACAAGTCCTAAAGCTAAAAACATGTATCCCTTAACCGAACAATATTAATCCATAACCACTTAAAAGACAAAAAGAAACAATTCATTATCACTTACAGCTTTAAGCTTTAGTCTTTTTGTTCATTACCACTTACAGCTTTAAGCTTTAGTCAAAAGACTAAACCTTTACAAGACCCGTAATGAACAAAAAACTTTAAAATTACATGTAAAAACAAACAACTCATTGATTTACGAGAAGAGAAACATTCACAAATTAATAAAAGACCAAACATTTAGAAGACAAAACATTGAAAAGTATTGTCCAAAGCTCATCATTTCCAAACCCAATCAAAATTAAACCTCAAGATAAGAAAATACCAAGTGGTTCCAGGCTCCAAGTTGGGAGAAAGGGTCGTTGTGTAGAGCTCCCTTCGTGGCTGGGATAGAAGAGAGTTGACAACATCCATCTGGTCTTCGGAGAGAGTCGGTTGTACATGAGGAAATTCTTCAGCTTCTGGACTGTCTGGACCTTTTGCAGTCTCCGAGTTCTGAGCTTCAGAAGTGCTCTGAGATTGTGGCGTTGCTGGTCGTCGAGGTATGGAGTTCTGAGAACCCCAAGGTTGTGAATTCGGAGAGCCGTGAGGCTGTGAAGTCTGAGACACTCGAGGCTGTGAAGTCTGAGACACTCGAGGCTGTGAAGTCTGAGACACTCGAGGCTGTGAAGTCTGAGACCCTCGAGGTTGTGGCGATGGAATTGAAGCTCCTCTAGGTTGGACCGCCGAGTCTTGGAAAAGCTGTGTCGGAGGTGGATAGTCAGACACAGATGGTGGGGGTTGACGGATCGGGATAGGCGGAGGACCTTGAGTTCTTGGAGTGAACTCGTACTGTGAGGGAAGGGGAGATGGTGTCTTCGCACGGGAGGTCGTCTTCCTCTGTTTCTTCCTTCCAGACATTGTCTTTGCACGGAGGATCGACGAAGGAAGTGTGATTGACGGAGGAGGCACAAAGTTTAGATAGGTTAATGGGGTGGAGAGTTTACAACGGAGGATTAAGGGTAAAGAGAACAAAAGTGATTAAGGGTTTCCCTTTTTCCATCGAGAGTGTAAAAATATTGGGTTTGGAGGGTTAAATTATTTTGGGTGGGATTTAATTTGGGCTTGGCGGGGAGTGAAATTTTCACCAAATTTAGGGTCTTAGTTTTTAGGGTATAGGGTTATGATTTAGAATGTGTTGGTTTAGGGTTTAGAGAATTTTTTTTTTATGAGTTGATAATATATTTGTTTTAAACAAAAATATAGTACAATACAAAAATATACACTACAAAAAAACCATTGAATTGTATCATTTAAATTGCATCACAAAAATAAATGATATGACTTTAGATTACTTATTCAGAAATGACGTAAATATATATAATTTTTTTATCAGTTAGAACAAGTGATGTTTTTATTAATCAAATTAACATCAATTCAACAAAATGATATAATTTATATGAATTTGCATCATTTTAACACAACTGATACTGTTATCTAGATTTATATCAATTTAACAATTGATACACTTATTATTTTGGTTAGCATCGCTTGTTAAAATGATATATAATTTATATCAATAAAAAACTGATGCTAACAAAAAATTATATAAGTAGATTTCTCTTTAACAAAATCCTCATCTTCTTCTTTTTTTTTCTTTCAATTTCTTTATTTTTTTTTGTATCAGTTTAAAATATGTTAATGGTTTAAGTATTCTTTCTTGCTAAGGTCAAGAGCATCTAGAAACATAAAAGGAGATGAAAATATTTGATATTTTTACATCTGTTATAAACAAATTGATACAAATTATTAGCATCACCAAAAAGTAAATCATTTATTTAAGTGATTTTAAATATTTTTACATCATTTATAAGTAATACAAATATATAAAATAAATTATTTAAATTGACTATTTTTTGTAGTGATAGTATAATACAAAAATATATTACAATACAAAAATATATTACACTAAAAAAAGTTTACAAAATTATATCACAATACACATTAAAACAAAGTTTAGAGCAAAGTTTACAAAATTATATTACAATACACATTAAAATAAAGTTTAGAGCAAAGTTTACAAAATAATATTACAATACATACTAAAACAAAATTTACCAAATTATACTACATTTCAGTATGGTACTTCTCCATCTTCATCATCTGAAGAAGAAGACGAAGATATATTACATTGGAATTCATCCTCTGGTTCAGCATCTTCCACATCAATATCGAGATTTATAGGTTGTACTTGAGCGTGAACCAAGTGGTCGACTGTTAGATCCTCAATTGTAGTCATTAAAACAGCATCATCATTTTCTTGTTGCAACAATATCGATGTTTTATCTTCATATTCTCCTGAAATGATTCCCCTCGGATTCACTTTTAAAACATTGAGCCACAACTGCTTTGGTTTCTTAACGTACGGATACGGGATATAGCAAACTTGATCAGCTTGGGATGCTGTGTAGTATCAAATAACAAAATTATAATTAGTATAACAAATATTAAAATGATGTGTTTTCAATATATAAATACGTACCAAGAATAAATGGTTCATATTTATAGTATTTCCTCGATGAAAGAACATCGACGATGCTACCATTTCTCCGCCGAGTACCTCTACCAATTACCGGATCATACCACTTGCACTTAAAAAGTGTGATTTTCAAATTGACTGATCCCTCATACTGAAATTGTATGATATCAGTCAAGATCCCATAATAATCAGCTTCATCAGATGCATTTGTGTAACTCTCGCCTTTAACAAAAACACCATAGTTACAAGTCTTTCTTCCCTCGCCATGCTTCTGTGTATGAAACAAAAAACCTCTCGAAAAATAGATCGGCCATGTTTTGGCCTTATTCACGGGTCCATTCACAATATCTTTAACCCACGGAGAAAAATGATGTGTGTTACTCCAATAACTAACCTGCATATATACATATATTATTTATTATAAATAATATATATATATAGATATTTATAGACACTTAGGTAGATAATAGTATTAATCAGACGTACATAATCTTTCACCCATAAATGATATTCGTTCGCTCGCTTCACAAAGAGTTCTTTCTCGGAGAGTTCTGGGTATTTGGTAGTAAGAAAATCTTCAAACATCCTATATTAGCCGACCACAAATTAATATGACTAATAATAGTCGGGTAAATCAAAATGGAAGATGATAATTACCAAATTATACCTCTCAAATGGCTGAAAATAAGCACAGTTTCGTAAAACATATGCATGTGCACATATATAGTCTTTCTCGGAAAGCCATATTTCTTGCATTCCCCCACTTGGACGACCTACATGTCTAAATATATCAGGTACTCCAGGGTCATGATATACGGGAACTTCACCTTCATCATATCTTGTGAACCTGTCCAAATGATTATGAAAAGTATTAATTAATACGCATTATAATAAATAAAAAGAATGTGCACATACTTAAAATTTGAAACAGAGGAATAATGATTGTGTTTACCTTGATTTGGTTTGTATATGATCGGCAAAGTAGTGCTCTGAGAAATAAGCTATCTCATCGTTGATATATGATTCAACAATCGAGCCGGCCGCAAATCTTTTGTTCTTTGCTTTTGCTTTCAATTTTTTGAAATTCCTTTCATAAACATACATCCACCTATATTGCACAGGTCCTCCTAGTTCAGCTTCGTAGGGGAGATGTATAGGCAAATGCTCCATGACGTCGAAAAATGATGGTGGGAAAATCTTCTCCAAATTACAAATGATCAAAACAATGTTCTGTTTAAGCATTTGGATGCGATTTTTCTGCAATGTTCTCGAGCAAATGTCACGGAAAAATACCCCAACCGCTACAATATACAAAATGCATTTCTTAGTAATACAGACGATAATTACATAAAGTTGTATCTTTTCAAATTATATATATCTATAGCTACATACCTGATAACGCAAGATGGACGTTCTGGTCTAGTAGTTCTGAAAAGATAAACGGAAGTAGTCGTTCCATAAAAACATGGCAGTCATGACTCTTCATACCGGAAAATTTGTTGTTCTCTAAATCAACACAACTAGCTAAGTCTGAAGCATATCCGTCTGGGAATTTAACTTCATGTTTCACACATTCCAATAAACGTTTTCTTCCGTCTTCGTCCAGCGTGTAAGAAGGAAATGGAGCTTGACCAGCACTGTCAACATGTAAGTGTGGCCGATCACAGAATATTGCCATATCCAATCTTGACTTGATTGTGTCTTTCGATTTACCCTTAACATTCATAAGAGTATTCATGATGTTGTCAAAAAAATTCTTTTCTATATGCATCACATCAAGATTATGTCGTAGAATTAGGTCCCTCCAGTATGGCAACTCCCAAAAAATGCTTTCCTTGTGCCAGTTATGATACTTCCCATAACCAGACTTTTTTTTTCATGACCGTTTCCACCGCAAACAGATGTTTTTGGTGGGTTCACACCCGATAACCGCTCAGAATAAACTTGCTCACCAGTCAAAGAATCAGGTGGGAATTCATTTACAGCGTTTTTGCCCTTCAAGAAGTCCTTTCTATTCCTCCTCAATGGATGATCATGAGAAAGAAATCTTCGGTGACAATCAAACCAACACGTCTTCCTTCCATTAGGAAGATAGAAAGCCTTTGTATCTTCCATGCAAATTGGACAAGCCAATTTACCATGGGTCGTCCATCCTGATAGCATGCCATACGCTGGAAAATCGCTTATCGTCCACAGTAACACAGCTTTTAGATTAAAATTTTGATTTAAGGACACATCGTATGCTTCAACTCCAGTTGACCATAATTCTTTTAACTCCGCAATCAAAGGTTTGAGGAAGATATCCAGACTAGCTCGCGGATGATTTGGCCCAGAATTCAGAATTGTAAGAAACAAGTATTCTGTATTCATGCACATATCAGGGGGTAGATTATATGGAGTCAAGATCACGGGCCACAACGAATGATTACGAGACATCCCAAATGGATTGAATCCATCTGTACATAATCCAAGATAAACGTTACGAGGTTCTTCGGCAAACCGGGGATGTATATCTTGAAAGTGTTTCCATTCAGCTGCATCAGACGGATGACACATTTCTCCCTCCTTTGCTTGGTGCTCAACATGCCATCTCATAGCCGCTGCTGTCTTCTTGCTCTGATACATTCTCTTCAGTCTATCAGCTATAGGTAGATACCACATACGACTATATGGTACTTTGGTTCTACGTCTTTTGTCCCTAGGCTTCCATCTTTCTGCACCACAAAATTGACACTTTTCCCACCTTTCATCTTCTCTCCAGAAGATCATACAATTGTTAATACAAACATCTATTGTATAATATGGGAGTCCTAAATTGCGCATCAACTTTTCAGTCTCGTAGTGTGATTCGGTTGCAGTGTTTCCTTCTGGTAAATAGTCTGTCAACATTTGACATACCGAATCCACACACTTTTCACTCAGATTATAATCTGCCTTGTTTTGCAAGACCCGAGCAGCTAAGGATAACTGTGAATGCCCTTCATGACAACCATCATACAAACGATTTTGTGCTCCTTCTAACAAATCGTAGAACTTCTTTGAATGGTTACGTTGCGGGTCTACGACATTTTGATAACTATCATCCTGTTGATAGTTATCAAAACTCACATTATCACGAAATGCATCATTCACCATATCCACATAACTATCTTCATTACCAGCTTCACTACCACTACCACTTAAATGTGTCGGGTCTACATAACTTGTTCCTAATGCCATATCAATTTCTTCTCCATGCTTATACCAAACATAATAGTCTGGCATAAATCCTCTATGATATATATGATTCCAAATTTTTGATCCAGGGAGAAATTTATCATTCCGGCAAACAGTACATGGACAAAAAAATTTACCGTTATTGCTCTGTGTTAGAGGCTGATTGTTTGCAAATGTCATAAATTGTTCCACTCCTGATATGAACTCTTCCGAGAATTTCCCCGTTTCTTCATCGATCCTTTTGTACATCCACTCTCGAAAATTTGTATAGTTGTAATTTCCAGACATTTTATAACTTGTAACTTTCTTTTTTATGATGTTTTGTACGAGTGAGGAAAAAGAAAAAGGAAGAAAGACTTGTATATATAGAAAATTTTCCGACTAATATGCGACCAAAAACCGACTACCTGACATAAATTAGGTACACCAACAAAAAATGTAAAACACGTGTTCTGTACTGGTTTTTACCGACTAATTAACGACTGCGTTATGACTAAATATATCAGTCGCAAAACAGTCGTAAAATGTACGACGACGCTACGACTAATATGTTCCGACTCCATTATAGTTGTAGATCAGTCGTTATTTGACGACTAATTGGCGACTAAAGTTAGAAGTCCCTAATAGCCGACTGATTTACAACTACATATATGTAGTCACAAAGACGTCGTACAGTAGTCAGATATTAGTCGTAATATTTTGCGACTATATTATTAGTCGCAACTTGCAGTCGCCAAACGCAGGTTTTCTTGTAGTGATTGTTGTTGTTGCTTCACCCGCACTGAACAACATATGGTCTCCATTCAAGTCTTCTTCCTCGAGACTTACATGTGCTCTCTCCTTTTTCTTAGAGTAGCACTGATTTGAAAAGTGGCCTAACTTGCCACAGTTGTAACACTTCTTGTTACTCTTTTGATCCTTCTCTGGATCATCCTTGTTTTGTTTCCTCAGACACTCACTCTCGTTGTGATTGTTCTTCTTGCAGAACCTACACCACTTCTTGCCTCCACGGCCCTTTGAGTTGTCTTGAGTAACACCATACTTTTTCTGTTTAACACGAGCATCAAATGCTCCTTCACTTGTGCTTTCTTCTCTTGCGGCCAATCTTGCTTCATGAGCCTTCAAAATTCCGATTAGTTCTGCCATTGTTGTTGAAGTCAAATCGCTTGTTTGCTCCAAGACACTGACTATACTATCGAACTTGGCTGGGAGGGATATGAGTATCTTTTGTATGAGTTGAATGTCGGTCTTCTGTTCACCATGGTAAGTTAATTGATTTGCCAAGGCAACTAACTTATCTGTGAAAACTTTAATGTCTTCATTATCATACATTTTTAGATTTTCATATTCTCTTCGCAACGTTTGAAGTCGAATCAAACGAACTTGAGGAGAACCTTGATACTCAGCCTTCAATGCATCCCACGCCTCTTTAGATGTTGTTGATGATGCAATCCGTGAGAAGATATGATCCGATACGGCAGTTTGCAAAATTTGCAAAGCCAAAGTATCGTTCACCATTGCTTCTTCTCTAAGCGCTCTTGCCCTTGCTGTTTCAGGGGTCTCATCCACTTGCGCTGGTGGGGCTCCCACGCCTTCTTCAACCACAGACCATAACTTCCTAGTTTTGAAGATGGTTGACATCTTAATGCTCCAGAAATCGTACTTCTCCCCATCGAATATGGGGATCACTTGATTTTGCATCGTTTCGTGTCCTTTCGATAAATCGTATGCCAAAATCCTCTAGCCTCTTTTTCTCTTCGCCAAGTGTTTCTCTTACTAGTGCTTTCTTCTTGGTCCTCTCAACCGTAAAGCTCTGATACCATGTCAATCTTTTGTAACCACTTGAGTTACACAAGTATCGCAGTGTGTTACACACGGATATGTTAATCTTCTACAACCGTTTGTGTTACACACGGATCGCAATGTGTTACACACGAGTACGACAGAAAGAATAAGATAGATGTTTCAGACTTATTCCAAAAAGTTTCTACTCTGCTTTACTTGTCTGGAAATACTTTGATATTATTGAGATTCTGTGATATGTTTTTACAACAAATGATTGACCTTTATATAGAGATCGAATCATTATGAAGAGACACACCTCTTCACACTAAAGGACATAACATGAAGAGTTACAACTCTTTGTGTAATAACTAACTAATTAAAAATGTACTAAGGAGAGATTAGATTATATAGTTTAACACGTCCTGCCACTATTCACTTCCACTCTGTTCTGGACAATTCACAACCTGGACAGAAAGAAGATCAATGTCCAGAACCAACACTTCATTATTCCCAATTTGCTGCCCAGTACTACTGGCTATTATTGGCCATGAATCAACTTTATTTTTACTCTGTTCTGCATCCTCTTGTCCTAGTATTTGGACTTTTTTGTGTGCCTTCGTAGACCTAGACTTATCCTTATTTTCAAACATGTGGTCAACATGGAATGTTTATGTTTTAGTAAGAGAGATTTCGTGCTATTAAATGAAATATTAGTCATACAGATAAATACTATAGCAAATGTTTAATGACTGGTTTTCTTTTTCTAAATTTTAGCAAAGATCGTTTAAAAATCATGATCGCACAAAAGAGAGCATTATTATCTTGTTACATATTCTTTATCCTTATTTCCTAGACCCTGAGACTGTAACCGCACCGCATATAGGATATATTAAACACATGCTCTTTGGAATCTTGCGACACTTCGATCGATACTCATGTATCAAATAAGGTTACGTTCAATTTGTTAGAGACTAATAAGTGTAATCTTGTATGAAGTTATGGAAGAAATGAATTGATGTTGAACCAAAAAAGTGTTGAAACTCGTTTTTGACGAAATAGTTTAAGATCATTTTTCTGTTACTTGCATGGCGAAGATGTTTGTTGGAATAACCGGCTGCTTGCCCGGTGAAGATGTTTGTTGGAATAACCGGCTGCTGGAAACTATGAAGTAGTGTAACTACATGTCCTTAGTTGGTTTTATGAGAAATAGAAGTTTAAAGCGTTTTACTACTTCAAAATTTGGCTAAGTGTAAAAAATAGCAAATGACCACTTTATAAATTATGAATATCAATTTACAGCTTAATTTATTAATTTGACTTTTGTTCATTAACCTATTATTTGAACCTAACATATATGTTAATCTTTTGTGTATGATTTAATTTACACAGAAAAAAATACATTATGAAGTTTACTCCCTCTTTTCCTTAAAAAGTGTTTTCCTAAAATCTTTTTTTTTGTTTCAAACAAATGTCATTCTATATTTTTAGTGCAAATTTTCAAGCGCAATCTCTTTCATACCCTTTTAACTGCCAATAGATATTTATTTAAACAATTGTACATTAAATAAAGGTATACTAGCTACACTCTCCGTCCGGACTTATATAGCATCTAAAGCGGACAAAAAAATATAATGCCCTTTAACTATATATACTTTTTACTAAATTAAAATATTATAAACCATATAGTACCAACTATTATTAAAATTTAAGTTATTTTCTAAAAAGATAGAATACAAAAACTCAAATCACAGCTTATCTTGTCAAAATTTGTCCTTTTATTTGCAGCACTATATAATTTTGTAACATTTTTACAAAAAAAGTACAACTAAATAAATAAATACCTATATATATAATTTATAGAATGCAGTATACCTATGATAAAACGATGAGAGATTTTATTAGTTGTTAACTTTTTGTAGAGTAAAAGAATATTAAACCCTGTCGTAATTTTTGTTTGGATTATAATTTTTTTTAAGAAAAAATTGAACTTACAAAAGAAAAAAAAGGATCCGGAAGATATAATCTATTCGGAAGATCAATCACATCTAAGCAATTGATAGTTAAAGTTAGTTGTCATAATATTTTTGTTTACCCATCAAAGAAGATGTGTTCATCTAATAGCAAATAACTGATTATGATATGGGAAATTGGACTCTGTAGCGTAAAAAAACTTTATAATTAATTGAATGACTCTTTAATCTAATGTGTTAGGATACACCAGATATTTTATGTAATAATACATTTTTCCTCACACATAACCAGCTAGACATGAGAGAATTTAATAAAATCAAAATACCTTTTATCTTTTACTTACGTTGTGGCTTATTCATCTTCACCCGAACGCTAAAGATAACTTTTAGTAGATAAGGTTAATCTTTTAACTCAGATCAGTGGAGCATGTCGACGCCAACCACTATGTTCCCAGTGAATGGTTTCTGCGAAGAGTTTTGGCAGATTCAAAAGCGTCATGGATTGAGATCTACTCGCATTGTCTGTCGCGTGTGTCGTGGAATTTTTGTCTCTCGTCGATGATGAATAGTAAAGGAGTAAAGGTGACAGAGGTTAGTCCTTTCGTAGCTGTTAAAATCCCTGATTAAGCCTTCCTATGAAATTGTATGTCGCATTCGGGTTGTGTAAAGAATTGACCCCCCAATTTTGTGGCTTTAATCTTTGTGTAGTATGGTTGTTTCTATTCCGTATACATGACATATTACAGACTTCTAGTTGTATAGTCTAGAACCGGTGCATGTTTATTTGCATCGGCTGTTATATGTTTCTTTTTTTTTGTATTTTCGTATCGGTTTATGTTCGTATAGTATAGTTGTTTTTATTACATCTTCATGTTATTCCATGGCTATGCTATTTTGGTTTTAGTTGTGATTATAGTGGCATATATATATATATATATATATATATATATATATATATATATATATATATATATATATATATTATGACATATAGTGGACCCGAAAATAGATAGACGGTAATCAAATTGTACGAATCCGAAGCATGTCTATATTTATCGTTTGTTTGTGTGTTTCTGTGTGAATTTCCGTGTTGTTTAGATTCCATTTTCAAGCCACCTTATGCGTAACTATTTAAATGGTATGTAATGGAAGATATAGGGATATCAAGTCGATTGTTCGAATTTGGATTTGAACCAGCTGGCCGGAAAATAGGTAAACAACTATTTCAACCTCTGTTGAATTGAGATGATCAAGACTACCGCATAGGACGACTATTTGGAGATGTTGAATGCATCACTATTCTGGAAAATATTGCAAATAGGAAATATATATTTGCTAATTTGAGACATATGTAGTATAGTATTTTTATATCATTTAAAAAGTTCAATAATTTGTACTGTACTATTTTACATGTTTCAGTGTATATATTTTCATTCATATACATTATTCCAAATTATTAATTTTAAACATTTCTTTGTCAATTGGTTATTAATATATATTGTTTATACAACTATATTTGTCATGTTCAATGTAATTATTATTTCATGTGTAAAAAAAATATCATATTATAATGTTCTATTCTATTAGAGAAATATAGAATAGGAATGTGACACAATACTATTATGTTTGCTGTTATTCCACCTTTAACACAAACTCATCCACGAGTTGTTTCATCGTTATCACTGTCTTGTCATCAAGAAAATTTAATTATTTGGCAAATTCATTCTTACAAACTTCTAATTTGGAAGTCTAAGTCTATTCTATTGTTCCTATATGTATACAATATAGTATATTACATAATATTATGTACTATATTCATATTTTGATATTGGGTTTAAGGTTTATATTTGAGTTTAGGGTTTAGTGATTAAAATTTAGGGTTTAGTATCTAGAGGGAGAGGGAAAGGTTGGGTTAGTATTAACTTTTTTTTCACATTCTTCATTATGTGGTTCTAACTTATAACCGATATGGACTTACAATGTTTAAGAAATGGAATACATCATTTAATGAAAAGTGTTCTATTTTTATTCACATTTACTATACATAATAAATACATAAGAGGTAAGTACGAGTGTGACATGAGTGCTTTATATTGACTCTAGAGTGAATAGTGAACGGTAATTGTTGTTCATGTCTCAGATAGTTGACCTCATCAACTCTAGTTCCTTATAAAACCGGGTAATTGTAGGAAGGAAAGATTTAACTGGATAATTCAGATCATAAATGTTAGTTATCTAATTATGTCAAAATCAGTGTATGTTCTTCATTTCCAATACCATTTGCGTTACTCACCATATTAACCCTTATGATATTGTAATAAAAGATATTTTGATTGTTCGAACTTGGAACAAAATCATTCGTAACTTTTAGTGAAGATATCTTTAATTGTTTTTAGGGTTTTTTT